>ML808362.1:81370-108488 GCA_009831015.1 Picea engelmannii | reverse complement strand
CACCAGATTTTGCAAGAAGCTTCTCGTAAAAGGGAAGCAGTCATGCTCTTGAATACAAATGACAGAGCAAACAAGAAGTATAGCAACAACAATTTTACAGTTTACAGATCATCACATTTAGATAAATCCCAGTGAGAATATTTGTACATAATTGTTCATTTAACAAAGAAGATAAACATTCTATTCATTAAATTAAAACAGGGTAATTGCTGTAAGTAAAATGAGATACATCAAATATGGACAATACTTAATTCATATCGCATCAACCTGTAACAAATCTTGATATCTAAAGTAGTCAATAATTTGATTACAAATTAAAATGCACAGAAACTTGAACAAAAGTAAGATAAATTGAAGCTAAAGTCGTACACCAAATCCACTTCTATTCAATTCTGTATAATCATCAGCGCATAGTCTCTGTTATCCCAACAGTGATGCTTTCTTTACAAAAAATAGCAGGTATATAAAGGCCACAGGATGAAACATTCCTTATAAAAATTATCAAAACTGTTTGCGAAAAATATGGGAACAATCTCCCAAATTCCTATTTCTAACTAAGACTAACAGCCTAATCCAAAATTGTGTAAAGAAACAACATATTCAAATATATGCCACAGTTGATCCAATTCACTTTTGAAATTCATGTATACTTGTAGATGCACAAAAATACATGTTGCTCAGATTGTGTTCATTTAGAAAATCAACAGAAATTCCAATTTTATGACTAGCTAACAAAATCTCACGATTCTGTAGCTGGTCATATTTACAAACAAAATCATATTAAATTAATCCAATGGTAACATAAATGTATGTGATCTATCAAACAAATCCTTTATTACTAATTCAAAGCAAACAAAATTATTCATGCTAATTCAAAACAAACAGAAATGTATTATATTTATCAAACAAATCATTTATACTAATTTAAGAAAGATAGAATCATGCTAAAATTAAACAAAATCATACCATCCATTGTGAAATCAAATCAAATCATGATGGTTGTAGCTTCTTACACGTTTTTTTCTTTTAAAAATCACATGCCCTGTAGATGTAAAACTTCCTCGCAGACTGGTTGAATATCCTTTGAATTGATCAAGGGTTCACAGTGGGAGGCTAAGACAAATGGATGGATGAGTGAGAGGGGTTTTGTGGGATGCTAATGCATAGGCCTGGAGAAGTCATAGATGTTTCATCACTTGCAAATAAACCAAAACGCTCCCTTTAGCCACAGAGAAAAACTGAGATTTGACCTCTAAAGGACGAGCTATATCTCTGTAATAACCCAATTTATGAGGAAACTGCTTGCGATGAAGGTAAAGGGGCTAATTTTGGTTCTGGGTTTTCAAGGGTTTGATCTGATTCAAAACCGTTTTCCTAGAATCACTCATGCAAAAACGTGTCTCTGGGAGGCAATTACAGGGTTAGCCTAAGCAGTCTTCTCTGGCACTATCAAACCATAATAGAGTATAGACACCATGGGGTTCAATTTGCACTACAGGAGCCATAGAAGAGATCACATGGTCAACAAGGTAATCGGCGAGGGTTTGATAGGATAAACACAAAACCATTTTCCCAAAGCTTCCCCAAAACAAGCAAAGGCAACCCAAAATGCAAGGCAGAGCATTAATAGGTACAGTGGTGGAGTAAATTGAGACTTTGCAACAATATCATATCAGTTGTACAATGAACGATGCCTATTCAAATCATAATAATGCATAACAAAAAAAGATTTTAACCAAATGAAATATCAAATAACCATTTGAAAACCATGGTGTTCATAACCAAAAATCGGTCCGAATGTTAAATCAACAATAGCATTTGTATGATTTGAAAGAAACCACTATATTGAACATTGCACAAAGGACTTAATCACAAAATTAATGCATTCTATGAAACCATTGCACCAAGGATTTAATCACAAATTAATGCGTTCTATGAAATCATTGCACCAAGGATTTAATCAAAGACACCAAAAAAAAAAATCATTGCATCACGAACATATAAATTGAAACCACATTAGAAAAAATGCAAAGTGAATAAAGGTTTGGTGTTTGGATAAATGTTTGGCCATTAGTGAGTTGAAGGTAAAAAAAATTATGACCACATGAACAAAAGGACTCATAACAATTCAAAAGATCATTCTAATGCCATCAACATTACTTCCAACTCTAGGTTTTCATGCTTGCAGTCGTGAAAATGAAAATGAGAAGCAGATACGCGAAAGCAAAGATAATAGTGTCGTTTTCTCTTGTTCAGAACTGCGATGAGTATTGAGGGTTCAAAACCCTTGTGTAGGCAGCTTGTAATGAAAAGATAAAATTGAAAAATGGCTGCCAACATCATCTTGTCTCACATTTCCCATACTACGCTACTGAAACCACTGCTAGACTGTGCTACAGATCCCCTGTTCTAGCACTAAAAACTCCCTGTCAAATCATTGCTAGATTATATGCTCACAACCCCAACATTAACTCTACTTTTTCATTGTTTCATATTATAATTTCCGCTCACAAGTATGCTTGAAGTAAGGAGTTAGGAACCCCTACACTTTTAAAGTTTTGAGGACCTTGTATGGTGGCTTGATGACAGTCTAAAACTCAAACAGTGCAATCTCCCTACATATCATTTTTCAGAGTATCTTTTCCTCATTTTAAACCATCAGACCAGTCTCTTGTTAATCTAGAAGTGAATTGGAGGAAAGACTTGAATGGCCAATTAAGGATCACCTTCAAAACTCAAAATACCTTTTCTTCTGTTTGGTTTCCTTACCTCTCATAGCATTACAGTTTTTGATCCCCTACTTCTATCCATGGATACACCTCAAAATAAGAAATATCGGAAGAGTGGGAGTGTGGTCAGGACTGAGCCTTCTAACATGCACATGTTTTATGTTGAGCCTATGATCAGGGAGGTTTTCCAAAGGGTTGTTTGCCTCTCATTTTGTCAAAACATGCAGAGGGGACACCCTGAAGTAGCAAGGTAGTTTGCCTTAAAATTTGATGGCATTGAGACCAAGGTAGGAAACCTTGATTTGGAGGTATCTAAGGTTACTATTGTAGAAACCACCCCGATAGCCAACACTGGTGAGAGGTGGTTCAAATCCATGATCTTGAATGCAGCCTTTTCCAAGGATTTCCTCAATCCATACTATCAGAAAGACAATTTGTCTAAGGGAGTTCCTAGGAGCCACCTAGTTGAGGGTTTTGATAAAATGTTGAAGATTATACAGAGATATTTTATATGTGAGGGAGAATTTAACATGATATACCCATATCACATTAGACTCTTGCTACATTTCACTGGTAAGGATTTAATGAATATCCCTTTTTATCTGTTAAGAAGTATGGGAAAGATGGTTGATAGGGTCTAAGACAAGTCCAAGGTTGTGGACACTATGTTTTTCCACTCTAGGTTGATCAATATGTTGGTTATGGAAGAGTTGAAGAAAAGAAACATTTCTAGGGAACGGTTCATTGTCTCTACCAATATGTAGCTAGATATAGCCTCTACCCCTAAATCCAATATGCAAATCCCTTTTCCATCTAGTAGTGTTTCCAAAGAAGAAACAAGTAAGAAGAGAAAAATAAAACCTACTACCCAAGACAAAAAAAACCCTAAGAAAATTGAAGGAGAAGAGAGGGAGGTTCATCACTCCCCACAAAGAGAATTTTCACCTCCTCCTGCACCTGAATTAGAAGAAGTTCATTCATCAACCAAAACCACAGCCAAGAAGGGGAGAAAATTGCATTTCCCTTCACCTTCTACAACAACTAAGACCAGAGTTAGGAGGCATTTTACTATATCATCATCCCACAAGGAAGTTGTTGAATCATAATTCATACACAAGGCTTTAGTACCAAATAAAGTTAAAAGTAAATGTGACACTATTGGGAAGCCTATTGAGGTTATGGAAAAATCCTTTGTTCAGAACAAAGATAAAGTTAAAGGTGAATCCACTAAGAATCATGTTGAGGTTATCAACATCAGCACTCACCTTGATAATCCCACTTTTAAGAGATTGCTTAGACAACTCAAGGATACTAGAAAAGAAGTTTCCCATTTGAAGGTAGAAAGTTTGACTAAGAGAAGAAACATTAAGGAGCTCATGGACATGTACAATGAAACCCTTGATTTGGAAAGGTTACAACAAGAAGATTCTTGCCTCTCCATAGGCAACTTAAGAATCTGCATAGGAAAAATAGAAGCATTTAGTCCCAAAGCAGAAAGCTCAAAGAAGAATTATATCCCTTCAAAAATTATCTAGCCCAGAGAAAGTTAAATGTTTTAGCACAAGCTACAATAGAAAGAAATTCCCTTGTAGAAGAGAAGAGTGCCCCTGCTAAAGAAAGAGATGTTTCCATGATAGAGGGAAGGTCTCCTGCAACAAGGAGGAGTGCTAGATTGAGAAAGTAAATGGAGATTATGACAGATCCATTTTTTAGGGTGATTACTTTTTGCAAGCTTGAGGTATTCAAGGAAGTATGATATTTTCAGCTATCTAGGCATCTACAGGATCCTAGTCCATCAGCTAAGACTTTTTTTTTTTTTGAATAGTTTTTGGATCACACAAAAAAACATAGATATTTTGTAGCGCTTGGCGCTACAAAATCGTCTACATAGATTGTTATGTAGTTGCACTACCAAAGGCACTACAAAATCACCTAGCCAAACACAAAAAGGGTGCTACAAAATATGTAGAGCAGTTTTACAAAGGGGTGCTACATAATATACATAGTTTATAGGAGGGCTCTATGGAATTGGCTACCGAATGCACTACATAATGGCGCTACGAACTGGCCATTGCAGTCAGATGTTTTGAATTCATTACTTCCTCTTGAATTTGATGACTTAGAGGGAACCAAATACTAAATGGTGGCATATGGAGATAATAATACGATCTTGGAGAACACATGGAACTGGAGAAGGACGCTCCAAAGCAACAAGACATGTCATTCATTTTTTTTAGAGTGGTTGCCAATAGGCTCCTTGATTTTAGTAGTTTGTTAGATCTGTTGGTACAGATGCTAGACTAGTATCTTTTTATGCAGAATCCTAGGATAGGAAGTCCATCTTGCACCTCTAGTTGTTGTCTACTATTTTTATTACAAATACATGAGATGAATCATAGGTTGAGGTTTGAATGGCTGAGGAAAGATCCATTTTTTTAATATTTTGACTAAACCGAGTATTTTTTTGGGTATGTATGAGACTTGAGACATTTTCATTAATAGAAGTAAGTTTCCTTTCATCATCTTATTTCTTATTGTTTTGAAATTCTCATGATTTGATGATCCATATGAGATGTTGTGGTTGTGTTATAATGGATTTTTTACTATAGTGTTGCTATGAATGTTTTTCGTTATTTTAAACTTTAACTTCAAGAAGTTCTTGTCAATGATTTTTTCGTCTCCTAGCTACTTGAAGGCATGATTATTATAGAAGATATATCCACATTCCTTAGTAATTCTTCCTTTTATTCACCTTTATCCTTAAACTATTGACTGAAGTTAATCAAAACCTCATTTTATTATGCATGCTAGCCCATATTTTCGTGTTAAAACATTATTATGGAGAGTTTTTGTCCATTTGATCTTTAATCATTAATTTACAATCAAAAACCTTTTGGTGGGTATTAGGCTTATCCTCTTGCAATATGAGGTTGATTCTCAATGATAACATTCTTTGCGTCATTTTTGGGGACCGAATTGAAAAAATTTCCTTGGGATTGAACGACAAAGAAATAGTGATTCTGAATGTGCATTAGAAATCAGTACATTGAAGATTGCATCTTGCACCTGGCGACTCCACTGTTTCAGTTGTGGATCCCAAAGGAAGACACATGAGGTCTATTCCACATCTACCTCTAGAAACACATGAAGTTGACCCAAGGAATATTATCAAGAAAGGAAATTCTTCTCAAGAAGTATTTTTAGCTTTTGTACTAGGTACTTCTGGTCATTTACATGTTTCTACTTTTAAAACTCCAGTAGCTATATCCAATTATCCTCTTTTACCTTCTGTTGAAGTTTATAGAAGTTTGGATTTTGAAAATTTTCTTGTTGAATACTCTTATTTTATCCCCAAATTGAAATAAGAAATTTTTGAAACCCTTTCCTCTCTTGATGTTGTAAAGTGGTTTGGACTAGAGAGCTTAGAATATTTTCCTTCTTTAGGCCTTCCTACTCCTCCTCCTATTAAAGTTGTTATAACTAAAGAGGAGGGAGTCTATTTTCCCTTGGCCCTATACCATTTTCCTCAAAGACTCAACCTCTTCCAATGGAAGCTAAAACCTCTCCATCCAAGCTCCCTCTTTCTCCAAAAATACAAGATGTAGTTGTACCTGTCAAAACTCCATCTCCCCCTTGTTCTCTAGAAGTTCACATCCCAATGGCAGGTGATAACCTTCCTAGAAATAGGATAGATTTCATAGTGGCTTCTATGTATGGCCCTCTTATTTTACCTCATCCTATGAATTATATTCCAGTTGGAGACTACCTTAAGTACATGCCCAAATTCACAGGGGAGGAAGATCTAACTGCAAAGGAAAAACTTGCATCGTGTTATAGTTATGCAGATAATCTTAACATTGAGAATGAGGATGTTGTTGGACAACTAAGAGAGGGGGGGGTGAATCAGTTGTTACCATGCTTAAACAATTATGCTTATTTTAAACTCTTTGCAGAGAACTTAATGACAATCACAATAATGCAGGGAGGTAAGCAATAGAACATTCAACATCATTCACACATATGAAATATACAGAGACAGATATTTCCTGAGGAAACCCATAAAGGGTAAAAACATCTTCTTCTTGGTATGATAAGTAATATTTACATTCTGTACATTATCATACATATGAGCTCCAACTCATTGTGAGGCTACAACCTCTGTTTTGCAAGTTGCAACTTGCTGAGAGCACCAACTCTCAGTTTTCTCTAGCACCAACTAGAAGGAAGCACCAGGTCCCTCTATTTCTCTAGCACCCACTAGAAGGAAGAACCAACTCCCTGGTCTCTCTAGCACCCACTAGAAGGAAGAAACAACTCCCTAAGTGTTCCAACACCAACTATATGGAAGCACCAACTTCCAGTCACACAGGCACCAACCTGTAAAATATAGAACAACAAATCTCCCTTGCACCACCCTGCCACCCTGGTTTCTCTGGCTGCAACCAGATGGAAGCTACAACTCCCTGTGTTCAAGTAGCCACTTGAACCTTTGAGGACAACAGTCCTCCCTAGCACCTCCCTACCACCCTGGAATATCAAGTTTGCTTTATATCAATTTGTCTTAGTAATACAATATTTATCAATGGCTTATCAGTCTCATCATTGTTCTACTACACTGCTCTGCTCTACCTAAATCAGTGTCTTCCTTCACACTTTTCCTTGCGCTTTATGTTCTTCTGCCTTTTATGCTCTCTACACCATGTCCATTCAATGCACCATTCCTCTTCTCTGTATTTCAGCTGCTGCACACTGCCTCCTTCTACACGCCTGAATCACTCTTAACAACAACACCCATCTCTTCTCTTTTCTGCGTATTTATACTATCTTTGCACCTTCTTCATCCTCCATGCATAGTGCCTCTGCATGCTCTTCAACGTGCCATGGTTTTGTTCATTGATTTGTTCACTGCCACTCCACTTTTTCTCTGCTTCACTCGCTGAAGCATCAACACACTCTCTTTGTTCTGCATGTTCTCCTCATGTTGAGTCCTCTTCCTGATCATCATGGAAATTCCTCAGCTTTTCTGGAGGTTATGCCCATGTGTTCATCATCACTGGGTGTTATGCTGAGATTCATTAGCCTGTCTAGCAGTCAAGACTCTTCATCTTCTTTATCAAAGTCGAGCTCATCCTCTCTATTGCAGTTACAAGCTTCAATTCTTTTCCATCTGTCAATTGCCTCTATCAACAATCTTCATTCCACTGGCAAATGCCTTGAGACTCTTCGGCTCCTCTGGAAATCACACTGAGGCCTCTTTGATTCCTCTGTCAGAAACCATCAGTGGTTTCTAGCAGTTACAGTGCGAACCTTGAAATGGAGCCTAATTATGCTAGCTCCTTCCACTTATGTGACCACCGGTGGTGACCACTAGCTACATCGACATTTCATCATTTTGGCATTTCAACATTCAGCATTTCAGCATTCTGGTGATGAAGTGTCTCGACACTCCAAGTCGTGATCCCTAAAATGGAGCTTGGTTGCACTAGCTCCTTCCTCCATCTTCCACAGATGTGACCACTGGCTGTGACCACAACCTTATTAAAAAATGTATTTTGCACTTTTGTATTTCGAGGATTCTGTGATGAGTCGTCTCGAATCTCCATGTCACGAGCTCTAAAATAGAGCTTGGCTTCTATATCTCTACTCTCCAACTCTCGACAATGTGACCATGAGATATGAACATTCTCTAATAAAACAAGCACTTCGCTCTCTAGATCAATGTTCCATGATCTGTGGTGATTGAACAACTATCCTCTGCCCCGGGACTTTAGCCTTCGAGACTTTGGGGGAGTGATGAAGCTAAAACTCCTGAAGAAAAACTCCCAGAGTGAGGTCACTCTTGCATCACTCGATGACATTTCGTGCCCCAATTGGCTACCACGTGTCACTCTGAATTGTGATTTAGAAACTTCACGGGCCTTTGTCATGCTTGATCAATGGTCCAGGTCAAACTTCAATCCAACGGCTAAGATTCAATGGCCAAGATCAGTTCACAAATTCACGAGCCTTCATTGTGCCTGATTTTGGATTTCAACATTTCACATTTTGCAACTTTGGGACTCCTGTGATGAAGAGTCTCGACTCTTGACTCCTCCAAATCCCAGTATCCAAAACCTTTGTTGATGTGCCTATTTCAGGATTTCAACGTTTCTCATTTCGCAACTTCAGGACTCTTGTGATGAAGAGTCTCAACTCTTGAATCCTCCAACTCCTGGTATCCGAAACCTTTGTTGATGAGCCTATTTTGGGATTTCGGTGTTTTTCATTTCACAACTTTGGGACTCCTGTGATGAAGAGTCTTGAATCTTGACTCCTCCAACTCCTGGTATCCGAAACCTTTGTTGATGTGCCTATTTTGGGATTTTAGCGTTTTGCATTTCGCAACTTCGGGACTCCTAGAATTTACGCTTCTAAATGGGATCCAACGATCACTTGTTGAACTTTCCATTTCTATGCCATTATCCATGCACTGTTGGTCGTGATCTTTTCCATCAATGATAAGAACACTCTTTCACTCTGTGTGCACCTATGCACTATCTCTTCTGGTCTTCATGAGCTTGCTCTGCCGCGTCTTCCCAAAATACTTCTAGTGCCCTCCTGGCACATTATACCTGTACTCAAGACATCATCGTTGTTGTACTTGCCATCAATGATAAGCATACGCTGCATGTAAAACATGCCAACAAATGTATGGATGAGGATATTTGTACATAGACTTGATGGTGAGGATATAAAATGGTTTAGGGGTTTGACTCCTAGATATATTGTTGGGATTGAAGCTTTGGATGATTCTTTCTTCAGGCATTGGGGGCATAAAAGGATTTCCTTTATTATATTACAAAATTTGGGTCACTTAAGAGGAAAGAGGGGGAATTTGTTTCAGACTTCTAAAAAATATTTAACAAAATGTACAAAAATATTCCCACTGAAATAAATCCTACAGAAACCTATGCCAAGATTACCTATGTCAGTGCTTTTGACCCTATGTTTTTCCTCTTGTTGAGAGAAATAATATCTACCTCTCTAGCTCATATGCAAGACATGGAATTGGAAGTAGAATATAACATATTGACAGCTAAAAAAATTAGGGGAAAATATGATAGAAATAGAAGGAAAGGTAGGGATGAAGCTTCAAACTCAGAATCCCTTATTGTCCACCCTCAAGTTGATGAACTTACAAAATTGGTAAAATCACTTTCTGCTTAAATGCAGAAGTTGAAAATTGAAGGAAAATAGAACTATAGGAACACACAGAATGTTGATAATAGAGGTAATTTCATAAGACCAAATAATACCCCTCAGGTCCTCCAAAGAGAACAAATGAATAGTGATATGGATGATCAAACCGTCCAAGCCCCTCTCCAAAATAACCTTGTGTTGTTGAAGAAGGAGAGGATGAAGAAATTGATCCTAAAATCCATTGTCTTGGTGACACCTCTTCATCTCTGCATTTAACCCAATCTGCATATGAAGAGTCTCTCATGGATAGCCAATTAAATGAATTGAGTAATGGTGAAAAAACCAATGACAATCCAAATAAATACAATCTAAGATAATAAAAAAATGAAAGAGGGGAATGCTGACACTTTTGATCAGCCCACTAAAACAAAAAAGTATGCTAAGGCTATGGAAGCTAACAACAAAGAAAAATATGCACAAAACCCTGAGGAATTGGCTAAAATTCCTACCCCATAAGTTAAGGAGATTCTGAAATCTCCATCGTATTTTAGCTTTATGAATGAGATTCAAAAAATTAAAATCCCTATACCTTTTAATTTGGAGGTGATTAAGAATGAGGAATTCAAAAGATATCTTTCCAAAATGTTGTAGCCTGATCCTTTCTCTAATTCCACAGATTCAGTCAACCTTCAAGATGAAAAACCAACAGTTATCCTAGGAACTTTGGTAGAGGATAGGGATGACTCTTCCTCTCCTTTCTACACATCATTAAAAATTCATGATAAAGTGTTGCACAATTGCTTGATGGACTCAGGGGAATATCATAACCTCATGCCTAAAAATGTCATGGATGAGCTTGGGCTGGAAATTATGAAAACCTACCATGACCTATACTCATTTTATTCCAAGAAGGTGAAGTGACTTGGGGTTATTAAAGACCTGGTTGTTAGCTTGTTCCAATTTCCAATGAAAAGTGTGGTCATGGATATTGTGGTGGATGATGTCCCCCCTAAGTTTGGGATGCTCTTGTCAAGATATTGGATTAAAATTCTAGGGGGAACTTTGCAAATGGACCTTTCATATGCCACCATTCCTATGTTTTGGGGAGAACATGGAAGGATTTATAGGGAGACACAACTAGCCTACATCAGCAGTGATGAAGCAAATCCTAGGAACCACCCTATTTTTGCATTTGATACTGATTTAGGGTCTAGTATATTACATCTCACTAATTCTCCTCAATCATATATTGAAATAAGAAAACAACCCCTTACCTCTTGTGAAGATCCTCCTCCTAATACCTCTGTTTGGAATATTTTTTTGATGGAGCCTCTTCTAAGTAAGGTGTTGGTGTTGGAGTAGTCTTTATTTCCCCTACCCAAGAGACCATATCTTTGTCTTACAATCTTGAATTTGGAACAACAAACAATGCGGTAGAATATGAGGCTCTTGTTTTGGGTTTGAGGGATGCTAAAGACATGAATATTGAAGAGCTAGCAGTGTTTAGAGATGTTGAATTAATTGTTCACCAAGTCAAAAATATGTATCAAGATAAACACCCCAGGTTAAGGACTTATATAAATGAAGTTTGGGATATTGTTGATAGTTTCTTCTTATATTTTAATATCTTATTTGTTCCAATAGACAAGAACACTATGGAATATTCCTTGGTTGTATCAACAAGTAATTTCAAAGTTCCTTTTCCCCCTAAAATCAAATATTATGTGGAAGTGAAATATACACCCTCTATACCTAAGAATGTCAAACATTGGAATTTTTTGAGGATCATCTTGAGATAAAAATATTTCTTGAGACTGTGGATGAGTTTTATGCCTTACATATTGATCGAGATCATGATACTGAAAAAATCCCTCATGCTAATATTTTTGTGAATAAAATTGATGACCATCATATCATTTAGTTGTCGAGTAACCATATTCCAAAAGGACTAGTCCCCTTGGAGAGATTGTTTGACATAAATTATGTTGTTGTAAAGGTTAAAGGTTCAACTAAAAATGATGATGTGACTAAATGCAATTTAAGTTCAGAGGAGGGTCCAAAATATGTTAAATTGTCTAGCAGCTTTTCAAAGGAACAAAGGTTTGAGCATGTTAATCTTTTAAAGGATTTTTCTGATGTGTTTCCCTGGAAATATGAAGATTTACAAACATATGACACAAACATAATTGAACATAATATCCCTTTGAAAGAGGATACCAAGCCTTTTAGGTAGAAACTCAAACAGATAAATCCCATTCTGTTGCCTATTATGGAAAAATAAGTGAAGAAGTTGTTGGATGCCAAGATCATCATTCCTCTGAGTGGGTAGCTAACTTGGTCCCTGCGAGGAAGAAAAATGGGGAAATTAGAGTATGTGTCGATTTTAGGAATTTGAATAGAAGCTCCAAGAAAGATAATCACCCATTGCCCAAGATGGAGCACATTTTGCATAGAGTCACTGGTTCATGTAGGATGTCTATGATTGATGTCTTAAGATTCTTGCCTCTCCATAGGAAAATTAAGACTATGTACAGGAAAAAAAAGAAGCATTCAATCCCAAAACTGAAAGCTCAAAGAAGAATTGCATCCCTTCAAAAATGATCTAGCCTAGAGGAACTTAAATGTTTTATCACAAGATGCAATAGAAAGAAATGCCCCTACAATAGAGAAGATTTCCCCTGATAAATAAAGATATGCTTCCATGACAGAGGGAAGGTGATGCAGGAGAATATCCAACAAAGCAAGCGCAAAAGAGAAAGGATAGTTGGATATGCACCATCGCACATTTTGAGAATTTTTTGAATTTGAAAAGATAAAACATTAATGTAGTATCTGGAAAAGATATGTTTGCTTTTATGGTTTGAATATTGTAATGAAGATCATGAGCGGTTTCTCTCATCTGTTTGTTGGAGGCATTTATTGTAATGAATGTAAATTAGTTGTAGACTTTATTTTTATTTGATAGCTTAGAGATGTAGGAGGGAAAACTCTAGAAATCTCCCTCGTATGTATTGTAATGTATTCATTTTTTTTTCAAGAGGAATGGTAAGAGCGTAGAGAAAGAGAATAGGAGACTAGAGCAAAAGATAGATTACAGAAGATTGTATAAGAAAATAGTTGTTGCTATAGAACCCATGTACAGAGACACTTGAGTTAATATAAAAATTCTTTCACTCAATTTCATGGTGTTGTGATGAATATTGTTTGCATCTATTGAATGGTATGTTTACAGTTTTCTTATATGCTTTGTTATGCATTTGTTTCAATGTTGTGTGTATGTGTGATTTCATGTTGAATGTATGAATTATGTGAGAAGGAGAGTATGAGTTTCAATTGTTTCTCATCCTGAGAATTCCTACAAGGAGTGCAGTGAAAGTCTGCAAGGAGTGCGATGACAAGATTCTGAGTTTTACCTCAGAAAAGATCAGGAGAGATATTGTTGTTCTCATATCAGTAGAAGTGAAAGTGTAGCACAGATTCATGCAAGGCATGCGTAGGCAGGTCAATGTCTTAGACTTTTATAACATAGTGAATGGTTGAAGACCTACTGTCTTAAGGAGTACAGAGAACTGAGAAGTTTAGATAATTAGATATTATCGTGAAGCTGCAAGGGGTGTGGGAAGGATCCCTTGGAATCCTGGATTTTACATAAATAATCAAGCTCAGGAGGGATAGATATTTTGAAGCGTTCAAAGGGAAGATCAGAATTGAATTCACCTCACAAAAATCAAGATCAGAAAGGAGGTGCCAAGTTATTAGGCCAAGAGCATCGAGAACTTGAATGGACGGTTGAAATTCTCAAAGGGAGAACTATCGATTCATTGTGGACCATTAGATCCAGTGGATCAGTGGATAAGTTAAGTCTGAGTGTCTGTGAACACTCATAAGTTCAGGAGGAATAGTCTCCATTATATATATATAAACGATAGACATTGATCTTGTGATTTTCGATTTCATCACTTCGAGAGTCTGGGCATGGAGAAAGTCATGACTTGGAGATATCATAAGTTGCAAAATCCAGATACATGAAATTTCAACATAATATGGACCGTTATATCATGGGAAGCCCAGTGTCTTCGATATGAGGAGAATAATTCGTGAGTTTGGACTTTGGGAAAGGGAGAAGAGGTTGCATCATTAACTCATGAGTCGTGAAATATCGATGCGCTCGGAGGTAGACCCTAGGACGTGACTGAGGTCACATGGTTGAAGCATAAGGGGGAATCTAGTTAAAGATCTATTAGACCATTTTGGGTTTTTGGGGATTGAAGGAGCCAGAGGAGCTCAAAAACAAAAATTGTGAAGTCACAAAACCCAAAATGCCTTTTCGAGTAAAGGTCGTGGTCACGTCGTTTGGTCACGTGGAGTGGAGGCTCGTGCCTTGTGCTTTTTTGAATAGGCATAAACCCTAGAAGGACCTGTGGTTACATGTGTGGAGGTTCTTGTGGGAACTAAAGAGCCATTCCAGCTCAAGAGAATAGAATGGTCCCAGATCTGGAGGTCACACAGAGCCTGCTGAGGTAGGGGTGCTGAGGTAGGGGTGTTGGGTTAGGTGGTATCAGAGCATAGCTAACAACTTTTGTTTTCTATGAAGGGAGAAAAAGGATAGTTGTGATTTAAATTTTGCGTAGAATAGATTTAAACAATGCCACCAAGAAGACGGCAAGATAGACCCATGACCAATCCAACCGTGGAAAGGGAAATGCAAGAACTTCGTGCTCGATTGGATGCTATGGATACAACACAGAGGTAAACAACTAATACTAGAGATGATAGTGAATCCGAAAATGATAATGAAGCAAGACCCAAAGAACAAGTTGTAGTTGAAGATGCTGCAGAGGAACGTCTGTTCATAGTTGTTTCAATAATAGGGGCCGGAGAAAAAATGGACATCCCGATGTATGAAGGCAAATTAGACGTTGAGGAGTTTCTAGATTGGTTTAGAGATCTGGATAAATACTTCGACTATGAGGATATCGAAGAATACAAGAAAGTAAAACATGTTGTCACTAGACTAAAAGGGCATACATATCCGCGGTGGGATGAACTGCAGGTTGACAGGTGTTACAAAGGAAAACAAAGAATAAAAATCTCGGATAGTATGGTCACAAAGATGAAATCCAAGTTTATACCCAAATATTACCAAATTAATCTATTTTAAAGAATGTAGAATTTGAGACAGAAAGGGATAACAGTGAAGGAATACACTGAGGATTTTTATAGACTCAACATCAAGGCAAGTCGTCATGAGAGTGATAATGAAAATTTTTCCAGATACATGAATGGCTTGAGATATGAAATTCAAGCTGAGATGATCATGGTGACAATCAGGAATGTGGAAGATGCTTATCAAATTGCTTCAAAGGATGAAGTAAAGTTGGCTCGAAAGAAAGGTCAAATGGGAAGAGGTAGAATTCCAAGACGAGGCAAATAAATTGCCCAAGACAGAGTACAAAAGCCCAAGGATGAAGAAAATAAACCTCATAACCACCCATAAAGGGGAGGAAGCTCACAAGGAGGACAATATGATGATAGGAACACTTTTCCTCGAGCACGAGGAAGAGGAAGAGGCAGAGGTGGTGAAATAAAGTGTTTTGTCTGTGGAAAGATACGACAAAGATATTTTGAATGTCCCAATAGAAAAAGAGAAGGAGGATGTGAAGCTCACATTTTATAAGAGAAGAGGAGAAATTTTGAGGCAGAAGATGCAGAAGGTGGGGGATCCTTAATAATGCAGAAAATTCTCTTGAAGCCAGAGAAGGAGGTAGAGAATCCAATCCAAAGGAACAATTTGTTCAAAACTGCTTGCAAGACCAAGGATAGGGTATGCAAGGTGATAGTGGACAATAGAAGTATAGATAATGTAGTATCCATAGAAATGGTGGAAAAGATGGAATTGGAGATAGTTTCACATCCAAGCCCATATAAAGTCTCACGGTTGCAAAAGGGACATCAGGTAACAATCACTAAAGAATGTTTAGTTGAATTTAGGATAGGGGGTTATAGATATGATATTTTCTGTGATGTTATTCCCATGGATTTCTGTCATGTTTTGTTGGGGAGACCATGGAAATATGACATAAATGTTGTTCATGATGGGAGGAAGAACACATACACCTTGGAAAAGAATGGTAGGACACATATGTTGTTTCCAATTAAAGACAAGAAGGTGAAAGAAGAAAAAAGCAACACTATACTTCTCATGAGTGGGAAGGAACATATGGATGAAGTCAAGAAGGATGAAGAAATTCAGTTTGTTGTGTTAAGGAAACCTAGAGTCATCTTGACCAATACTTCAATATATGATCTACCTAAGGAAATTCAGGAAATGCTTGAGAATTTCCCTGATATAGTGGTCGACGATTTACCTTGTTCGTTCTCGCCCATCAGAAGTATAAGCCATCATATTGACCTTATACCAGGAGTGATTTTACCAAAAAAAGCAGCGTATAGATTGATGCCATAGGAGAATGAAGAAGTTAAGAAGCAAGTCCAAGATTTCATGGACAAAGGGTTGATTAGAGAAATCTTGAGTCCATGTGTTGTTCCAACAATGTTGAGTCCAAAGAAGGATGGTGGATGGAGGATGTGTACAGACTCACGGGATATAAACAAAATCACCATCAGGTATAGATTTCCTTTACCAAGGATGGATGAATTGATGGATTGCTTGAGTGGAGCACATGTTTTTTCAAAAATTTATTTGAAAAGAGGATATCGTTAGATTAGAATGAGGGAAGGTGATGAATGGAAGACAACATTGAAGATGAATGAAGGGTTGTATGAATGTCTTGTCATGTCATTTGGTTTGATGAATGCACCAAGTACTTTCATGAGGCTGATGAACGAAGTCTTGAAAGATTTCATTGAAAAGTTTGTAATTGTGTATCTTGATGATATATTGATCTTCAGTAAGACCGAGGAAGAACACTTGAGACACTTAACTCTAGTGATGAGTAGGTTGCAGCAATAGAAGTTGTTGATGAATCTAAAGAAGTCTTCTTTTATGAAGAAAGAGCTTGTTTATTTGAGTTTTTTGATCTCTTCGAATGAGTTGAAGATGGATCTTGAGAAGGTGAAAGAGATCAAATAATGGCCATCACCAAGGAATATCTTTGAAGTCATAAGCTTCCATGGATTAGCCAGTTTTTACAGGAATTTCATCAAAAATTTTATTGGGATTAGTGCATCAATGATGGATAGAGTTAAGAAAAGACATAAATATTTTTATTGGATAGAGGAATCGGAGAAAAGTTTTAAGTCGTTGAAGGAGAATATAACTGGAAAACCATTTTTGGTTTTTCCAGATTTCAGTAAAACATTTCAAGTGAGATGTGACGCAAGTGGATTTGTGATTGGAGCAGTCTTAATTCAAGACAATAGACCAGTTGCATACTTCAGTGAGAAGTTGAATGATACCAAGATGAAATATTCCACGTATGATAAAGATTTTTATGCAGTCATACAGGCATTGAAGTAATGGAGGCACTACTTGGTTATGAAAGAGTTCGTTTTGTATAGTGACAACCATGTTTTACAATTTGTAACCAGACAGGAAAAATTGAACCAGAAACATGCAAAATGGGTTGAATTTATGTAGAACTTTACTTTTGTTATAAAGCACATTTCTCGAACTACTAACAAGGTTGTTGATGCATTGAGCAAGAAATGTTTGATTCTGCAGGCGTTTCATGTTAATATCTTAGGTTTTGATAGCCGTAAGGACATGTACAAGGATGATTCAGATTTCAGGGATGCTTATGAAGCATGTGAGAATCCTGTTTTAAGAGATAGGATCCAATGGATTGAATATTTAATTCAGGATGGATTATTATTCAAAGGAATTCAGTTGTGTATCCCAAGGAACTCTATGAGAGAAAACCTTTTAAAGGAAAAGAACTTTGGGGGATTGGATGGACATTTCATCCATGATAAAACATTTGTACAACTTAACAGTTTGTATTATTGGTCGGGAATGAGGACAGATGTGAAGAATTTTTTCAACAAATGTAGAATTTGCCAGCATGTGAAGGGGAAAAGACAGAATACAGGATTATATCAACCATTTCCAGTACCAAAGAGGTCATGGGACATGGAAGCATGGATTTTGTGTTAGGACTGTCAAGGACACAAAGAGGTTTTGTTTCCATATTTGTGGTAGTCGACAGATTCTAAAAAATGGCACAGTTCATTCCATGTCCAAAAACTAGTGATGCAACACACATTTCAAACTTGTTTTTCAAATAATTTGTTCGACTTCATGGTTTACCCAAGAGTATTGTTTTAGACAGAGATACTAAATTTGTTGGTCATTTCTAAAGGGAACTATGGAAGAAGTTGGGGATGAATTTATTTTTTATCTCAACATATCACCCTCAGACAGATGGACAAACTGAGGTAGTAAATTGAAGTTTAGGGGACTTGTCAAGGAGTTTAGTAGATGAACATCACAGTCAGTGGGATCAGATTCTGCTGCAAGAGGAATTTTCATATAGAGACTCACCTAATAGGATCACAAGACAAATCCCATTACAGATAATTTATGGAATGAAGCCAAGAGGCATATCTAAGTTGAGGGACTTAGAGCAGCATGAGTTTAGAAGTGCTGGAGCAGAGGATTTTGTAGCAGAGATGCAAGAGATGCACAGTAATATTAAAGAGCGGTTGCAGTATTCTAACCAAGAATATAAGCACAGAGTAGATCAACACCGAAGAGAGCTTCAGTTTGAAGTGGGAGATTTATTCTTAGCACATCTAAGAAAGGAAATATTTCTAAGGGGAACATATAATAAGCTAAAAATGAAAAAGATAGGACCATGTAAGATTCTGAGAAAATTTGAGGCAAATGCTTATAAGATAGAATTTCTAGATGGAGTTGGAATATCACCCATATTCAACGTAGCGGATCTGTATCCTTACAAAGAGGATGAAGCGAAAGGAGGAGAGAATGAAAAGGAATTTTATTGGGTCAAGCAACTACCTGTAGCTGAAAATCCGTGTTGGAAGATTGGTTGTTGTCATTGATGTCAACCCTAGTCATGGGTTTTGGACCGCAAGATTGATAAAGGTATTTGGACATGAAGGACAATGCACATGCATATACAACACCCATGAATGGATAATATACATCATTTTGTTTCTGGTGGTATGTGGAATGTCACGTGGATCCTCATGGTTGAGGAGAAATGAATTTTTGAAGATGACAAAGTGAATTGAAGAAGGAAGTACATGTAGGCTCTGAAGACAATTAAAGAAAAGAATTACAAAATAAGAAAGTGCCAGGTAGACCCTAATGTTAAAAGGAAGTGACATAAATGGTATAAATAAACCTCATTATACATTCATTTGATATAAGTTGAATTTCAGAGGAAATCAGAAGTAAAGAAGTCCAAATTTCAAGGGAGGATGAAGTCTTTTGGTGATGTGTTATAAGGTATGTTATTTTCAGGTCATCTTACCATTTTTTCTATAATTTTTTTTCTAGAAATCTTGAAATGGTTAAATCACTATGGTATTGAGAATACATATCAAGGTACCTCTGGTAAAAATTTTAGCTCTTGATTCGCTATAATTATGGAGATACACTCTGTGGAAGATAGGGTTTGTGACCAGTCTTGAAGCTAGTCAATAAACATGTGTTCCAGGTAAAATAGTCATACATTCTTCATACAGAATACAAATGCAGTGGGACCACTTCCATTGGAAAGAGTACAAACTTTCATTTCTTTTTTGTGAGTATCAGAATTGGATCTTAAATATTGAGCGTGGGGAATGTTGTACAAGTTGGGTCTTTTGAATAATCCAAAATTGAATAAAGTCTACCATTCTGTCTATAACTTCCTTTTGTGGAGGATTCAAGGAGTGAAACTTGGAGGCATTTCAGAGAATACATTGAGTAATATTATCTATAGGATCAGAGTACTCCAAGAATTGAAGAATTGCATAAATTCAAGAAGTATCAGGAAGCATTATAAGGTTCTATGTGATGATTGGTTGATGGTGATGACTTAATGCAAAGTTTTATTATATCTCATATATTCTTGGGTGGAAGGAAAGGGCAAGGATGAAGAGTTAAAATCTCTCTTGATATTGGAGGATTGTATCTTCCTCTTGGAGGTTTATCCCTCCCTTTACATTTGGAAGCTGTAGCTACCTTTGGAATTCATTACTTCCCTTGAACAATGACTATTGATTATTTCTCATATATTGTGCATGGTGTATTGTGGTGTATTGGTGTAACTATTATACTATTGTTCAATGCTCATTGGATATAGTTGAATGGTTTAAGTATAAGTTGAAAAAGGTTTTAAATTGTACTTGATACTGATTCATTCCCCTCTCAGTATCAACAATCCACAGATAGAAAAGATCATTGATTAGAGAATTAGCAAGAAGACCCAGAGAAAGACGTATTTTGAATACTTGGTAAAGTGGAAGGGAAACCCGATTGAGGATGCTAGTTAGGAAAGTGAAGAGGAGATCCAAAAACATAAAAATATGGTACAGGATCTCATGAACAAGAGTCCATGCATTTTTCAGGCAGAGGAGTATGATGCAGGAGCATCGCCAACAAAGAAAGCGCAAAAACGGAAGGACAAATGGATATGCACCAACACACATTTTGAGAATGTTTTGAATTTGAAAAGATAGAACCTTAATGTAGTGTCTAGAAAACATATGTTTGATTTTATGTTTTAAAGATTGTAACATAGATCATGAGAGGTTGCTCTCATTTGTTTGTTGGAGGCATTTATTGTAATGAATGTAAAGTAGTTGTAGACTTTATTTCGATTTGATATCTTAGAGCTATGGGAGGGAAAAATCTAGAAATATACCTCGTATGTATTGTAATGTATTCATTTTTTTCTAGAGAGGAATGGTAAGAGTGTAGAGTAAGAGAATAGGAGAGCAGAGCAGAAGATAGATTGTATAAGATTGTATAAGAAGATAGTTGTTTCTATAGAACCCATGTACAGAGGCACTTGATTTAATATAAAAATTCTTTGACTCAATTTCATGGCATTGTGATGAATATTGTTTGCATCTATTGAATGGTATGTTTATAGTTTTCATATATGCTTTGTTATGCATTTGTTTCAATGTTGTGTTTATGTATGATTTCATGTTGAATGTATGACATTGTGAGAAGGAGAGTATGAGTTTCAATTGTTTCTCGTCCTGAGAATTCCTCCAAGGAATGAAGTGAAATCCTGGTAGGAGTGTGGTGACAAGATTTTGAGTTTTACCTCAGAAAAGCTCAGGATAGATACCGTTGTTCTCATATCAGTAGAAGTTCAAGTGTAGAATAGAGCCATGCAATGCATATGCAGGTAGGTCGAAATATTATACTTTCACAACCCAGTGAATGGTTGAAGAGCTATTGTAGTAAGGAGTGCGCAGGACTGAGAAGTTCAGATAATCAAATATTATTGTGAACTCGCAAAAGGTGTGGGTAGGATCCCTTGGAATCCTAGAGTTTGCAGCAAGAATCAAGCTCAAGAGGGATAGAGACTTCAAAGCATTCAAAGGGAAGATGAGGGATGAAGTCACCTTGCAGAAATCAAGATCATAAATGAGGCACCGCGTTATTTGGCCAAGAGCATCGAGAACCTAAATGGAAGGTTGAAATTCTCACAAAGAGAACTATCGATTTTCCATGGACTGTTAGATCAAGTGGATTAGAAGAGACGTTAAGGTTGAGTGTTTTCCAACACGGATAAGTTCAGGAGGAATAGTCATTGTTAGATTTGTATCCACAGGAGCCAATGATCTTGTGATTTTGGATTTCATCACTTCAGGAGTTGGGGTGTGGAGAAAGTCATGACTTGGAGATCTCGTAAGTTTCAAAATCTTGATACACGAAATTATGACATAATTTGGACCATCAGATCATGCGAAGCTTAGTGTCAATGAACTGAGGAGAAGAAGTCATGATTTTGGAATTCAAGAAAGGGAGAAGAGGTTTCATCGTGAACTCACGAGTCGCGAAATACCAACATGCTTGGAGGTGGACCCCAGGATGTGATTGAGGTCACATGGTTGAAGCATAAGGGGAAAGCTAGTTAAATATCTGTTAGCCCATTTCGAGATTTTGGGGATTGGAGGATTTATAAGAGCTAAAAAAAAAAATCGCAAAGTCACAAAACCCAAAACGCCTTTTCGGGTAAAGGTTGTGGTCACGTCGTTTGGTCATGTGGAGTGGAGGCTTGCACCTTGTGCTTGTTCACGCAAGCGTAAACTCTAGAAGGACCTATGGTTACATGTGTGAAGGTTCCAGTGGGAACTAAAGAGACATTCTAGCTCAAGGGAATAGAATGATCCAAGACTGGGAGGTCAAGCAGACCCTACTGAGGTAGGGGTGTTGCATTAGAAGGTCTCCTACAACAAGGAGAAGTGCTAGATTGATAAAGTAAATGGAGAGTATGATAGATCCATTTTTGAGGGTGATTACTTTTTGCAAGATTGAATTGTTCAAGGAAGTATGATCTTTTCACCTATGTAGGAATCTACAGGCCCCTAGTCCATCATCTAAGACTCTTTTTTTGAAGAGTTATTGCATCACATAAAAAAACACAAATACTTTGTAGTGCCTAGTGCTACGGAATCGTCTACACGGACTGTTCTGTAGTTGCACTACCAAAGGAACTATAGAATCACCTAGCGAAACACAAAAAGGGAGATACGAAATCTGCAGAGCATTTTTACAAAGGGGTGCTACAAAATCTGCAGAGCAGTTTATAGAAGGGTGCTATGAAATTGGATACCAGATGCGCTACGAAATGGTGCTACGAACTGGCCATTACAGTTAGAGGTTTTCAATTCATTACTTCCTCTTGAATTTGATGATTTGGAGGGAACCAAATATTAACAGGTCGTAGTTGGAGATAAACATACGAGCTTGGAGGACACATGGAACTGGAGAAGGATGTGCCCAAGAAACAAGACATGTTATTCATTTTTTGTTAGAGTGGTTTCCAATAGGATCCTTGATTTTAGCAGCTTGTTAGATCTGTTGGTACAGATGTTAGACTAGTAGCTTTTAATGGAGAATCCGAGGATAGGAAGGCCAACTCATACCTCTAGTTGTTTTCTACTATTTTGATTAAAAATACAGGAGATGAATGATAGGTTGAAGTTCTAATGGTTGAGAAGAGCTCCCTTTTTTTAATATTTTGACTAAACAGAGTTGTTCTCTAGGTATGTATGAGACTTGAGACATTTTCAATAATAGAAGTAAGTTTCATTTCATCATCTTTTTTCTTCTTATTTTGAAATGTTCATGATTGTATGATCCATATTATATGTTGTGGTTGTGTTATAATGGATGTTTGATTATAATGTTGCTATGATTGTTTTTCATTTTTTTTAACTCGAAGTTCAAGAAATTCGTGTGACTGAGTTTTTCTTCTCCTAGTTGCTTGAAGGCCTGATGCTTATAGCAGACCTATCCACATTCCTCACTAAGTCTTCCTTATATTCACCTTTATCATTAAACTACTGATTGAAGTTAATCAAAAACTCATTTTCTTATGCATGGTAGCCCAGGTTTTTGTGTTAAAACATTCTTATGTTGTGTTTTTGTCCATTTGATCTTTAATAATTATTTTACAATCACAAACCTTTTGATGGGTATTGGGATTATCCTCTTGCAATATGAGTTTGATTCTCAGTGATAACACTCCATATCTCTATTTCTCATATAGGAACTAAAATTTTCTTTTTTGTATCTCTAATTCTGCAAGAATGTGCATGTAATAATTGTGGTTAGAATTAAGCATATTGAAAATTATTTATTAATCAAATAATAGGTTATTATTCACATCAATTTATAAAGAAACCAATGCACCAAGTCAAAATATGATTCCTTGAATAATTTATTCCCAAAAGAATCTCTCCAATCGATGTACCCATGCCTCATTTTAAGTTTTGAGTGAAAAGTTACAACATCCACAAGCTACAATTTTCTACTCACTTATTGTTGAAAAAATATCTTTATTACTTTTGAGACATTTTTAGTATCAAATTCAATTTTTTGTGTGGATATATGTCTTAGCCTCCTTAATACCTTTCCAAAAATGATTCATTTTCTCATATCTAAGATTCGAGATGAAATTTATGGTTTGGAGAAGTTTTGACCATTTTTTCCCTTTTATTCCTATGTGCTATAGGTGTCTTATTTATCTTTCTGCACATTTTTGCATACCAAAAATCTAAATATGGATCCTTGTATATGTCCTATAGTTCATAGAATTTCCATAGACTACTCTTAAGCCCCAAATGGACTTCTAAGCAAGGAGTTATGCTCTCTAGAAGTAATCTAGTGGTGGAACTTTCCCTTAATTGTTTCATCTATAAATTTCTCATACGAGCTTTGTTTTATGCCTAGAGTAGCTCATTGGATAATTGTCTTTGATTTTTGTTATTTTATCTTGTGAGTTTTTATTTCCCAAAATCATCATTTAGAGCCTCAAAATTTCCCTGCAATTTCACAACCTTCAAAAATATGAAACATTCAAAAATTTTCATACAAAAATTACTATTTTGTTGTTATAAAACCCTTTAAATATGAGTCATTGATCTCAAATTGGGTGAAATATCAATGGTTGGTCCAACTTTCATAATCAATCGGTTGATTGATGATTCACACTACCAAACCAAACTTGTTCATGGATCTACCTAACGCCTAATAATTCATCGTCATTCGTCAAAGAATTCTCTTGGAAACCACTTGTAACACATCTCTGAACTGATCGACCTAACCATCAGCCATCCTTCATCGATTGTTTTCATTGGCAGATGAAACTCCTTATTAATTTATCCAATCGACCAGTGATCATATTGTTGGTTGAAGAAAAACACTTCCTCAACTTATTTGGCCCAACCATTGACCATTATTGTTGGTTGGCATGTCATGAAATCTGAATGCTAACATGACATGACACATAGAATCTAACATGGAACCCTGGATGATTTGGCATGACACATAGAAACTGATGTGAAATGACACGTGGATGTTGACGTGGCATAACACTTCGTCACCCTATTTCCTTCATCATCCATCAACCATTTATCTTTGATGAATTGACACTTCACCAATTCGACTAACCCCTGACCATCAACCCTGTTATAGAAAAAGTTTTAGGTTGGGAAAATCCCAACCCAACCACAAAATAAAGTGATACAACTTGGGAATCCTACACCTAACGTCACCTCGATGTAGGTCCCACACTTCAAGGGTGACTAGGTCACTCTAGGGAGGCAATCCCGGTGACCCTAGGGAGAATGAGAAGGATTAAGGGAAGTGTAAGGATAAGTCCCCTAGAAGGTCAAGTGATGGAAGAAGTTATTGGTTGGAAATGGTAAGTGAAAAGAGTTAAATGGATACCAAGTGAAGAGATAGTTGTTGGTGCACCTGTACCTTCCTGAAACACAAGAAAAGACACCTTGCAATGTTATGTATTAGTATGATTCAACAAGTTAAGATTTTTTTCCATAATTTGCAGTAGAGGATGACATTTTATATCAAGAAATAAAGTATCCAAACCAGCATACAATGCCCAAGATCAGTTGGAAATACCATCAATGAATTTAGTAATCAATTATGACTTGAGAATAACACTTAAAGACTAAATAAAGAAAGTTGCTATAAAATGATTTTATGCAGTAAATTATCATTCTTGTGGTTGTAGAATTCAATGGGATGCATCAGATAAATCAACCATAGAAAAATCCCCAAATATATCCTAAACAATGCACCCTAGTTAGTGGATTTAGTGGATAAAAAATGGAGGAAAGTTAGGGGCTAGTTAGTGAGATATTAGCACCTAGGGTTAGTGATTTTCTACATCCTAATGGATGTAGAAAAAAAATTATTACAACAATGAGAAATTATGGAATAAAATGGATACCCTAAGGGAAGAAAAACCCCCAAGGAATCAAGATCGTTATCCAAAAGAGAAATCTTGTAAAGGTTGAAATTTCACATTTGTTGAGGAAAATGTTTTGTATCTCCAATGCAAAATATTTTTGACCTTGACAAGAAAAACTTTGATTGAAATGTTTGATCCAAAAATCCCTATGGGTGTAATCCATTTTACTTCCTAGGGTTTGAAAAACAAACCAATATGACCTTGGAGGGTGTACGCTCTTGTAGTTCTACAAGACAACCTGTAAATAATGACCTTTCTTAAGCAAGAGAAAAAACCTTGGGGAGGGTGTATTCCCTTATACTTCTGCAAGGGTTCTAACCAACAATAATTATGGAAAAAAGAAGGACAAAAGACAATAAATGCATATTTTCCCTTACCAATTCCACAAAAAATCTAGATCAAACCCTAATATTCCAAGTTAAGTCCATCAACATGCATAAGAAATAGTTTCCAAGCATAGTGCATCACTTTTCACCATCAATAGCAAAGATAAGCCATAGAAATTGGAAAAGAGAGATGATTTTCTCCAAGAATAGAGAAAATCTCAACCAAGATCCTTCTCCACAAGGGATTGTTGTGGAGTCCTAAATCCCTTTAACTCAACAACAAGAACCAAACTCGCCACCAAGGCCCAATTAGACTCTGTAGCATTTGATGGTGGAATGGTTCTCCAGATCTTGCGATCCGACCAATTAATCGATGGGCTTTACGTAGTGATTGGGAGGATGTCTTCTTGTGAAAGATCCTGCTTCGGTTTGATCGTACTCTTTTTGTATTTTATTTTACTAGATGTGTCTGATAAAAGGATGTCTTCCAGTATAACCTAGCTGGTAAAAGGGGGGACAATTTAACTACTTGATCCGGATTATTTTCGGCACGAAATGAGAGTAGAGATATAACATAGAAATATTCAGAGATATTGCAAGAGAGACAACAATATAACAGACATATAGCAGAAATATAAAAAGAGTCACAGATATACAGTAATACACGATTTCTATTAATGAAATAAATGTACAGAGACTATAAAAGCACAGAGTGAAAGACTTGCTAGAATGGTGGTAGCTTATCTCTGATAAGAGATGTGACGGCTATTCACATCAGTGAGAAGATGATTACAATGAGGCTCTAGAGGCATTTTTACAATAAACGGGAATGCCAAAAGTCCTAGACATCCAAAAACCTAACCCTAGGAGATGAAGCATTGTATCAGTGGTATCAGAGCAGGCTGCTCTTGATCATTTTTCAGTGCATGTCCCCGACGAGGTCCGAGTATAGAAA
>ML808362.1:59455-77069 GCA_009831015.1 Picea engelmannii | reverse complement strand
CCCCAAAATGAATCTCCTCGACAATACCTTTCCAACGAGCTATCACACGCCTAAAACGGAGATCGTATGCAAAAGTTACAACCCCGGGAAGTTGATGTACTCACTTACCCAAACGGGGCCAACATGAATTTTGGTGCTTCATCTCCTAGGGTTAGGTTTTTGGATGTATAGGACTTTTGGCATTCCCGTTTATTGTAAAAAGTCCTCTAGAGCCTCATTGTAATCATCTTCTCATGGATGCGAGTAGCCGTCACATCTCTTCTCATAGATAAGCTACCACCATTCTAGCGAGTCTTTCACTCTGTGCTTTTACAGTCTCTATACATTTATTTCATTAATAGAAATCGTGTATTACTGTATATCTTTGACTCTTTTTATATTTCCACTATATCACTGTTACATTTTTGTCTCTCTTGCAATATCTCTGAATATTTCTATGTTATATCTCCGCTCTCATTTTTTGCCGAAAATAATCCGGATCACTAATGGAGAAGGCTAAGCTCAGGATAACCCTTATGCTCAAGCATGCAAAAAAATATTTTCACACCTATGACAAGCCTATTATTAATACATTAACTTTATGTTATTTTAATTAATGAATGAGATACAATTATCAAAGAAAACATTCATGCAATAAACGATGGAAAAAAAAATAGTTTCCTTAGCTCTAATCATTAATAACACATTAACACAATGATTTGATTTCCATCATTAGAGACAAGAACTATAAAACATTGAATCATCTAAATTATCAATAGATTCAAAAACTCTTACTCATTATAACATCCATTCATGAGATAAAGCCAGAAATAATTCCTCCTTAGATCCAATCACACACACCTTTGATGAAAAAAATAAGTTTGTCACTGGTCCTACAGATGACTTCTCAATTAAGGTAGTTCGGAAATAGTTCTTTACAATTCCAAAAATGAGGGTCTTTGAAAAAACCATCGACCTTTTCTAACAGGTCGATCCTCTTATTTATAACAAATTACTAACTAAAAATAACTATCAAAAGTGAAATCTAAGTAAAACAAAACATCGCCACATGACACTTTCAACTCTCAGTCTTCTAAGAGTCATCAAATCGTTTCATTTGAGTGGATGACTCTTCTCATACTCCGACCATTTGAAGAATAGTTCCTCGCATGTGTTGGCATACAGGAATCTTTGTTGGCCCATAGGGGGTGAAAGGTTATCCTTTATCTCCACTACCCGTGCCTGATACTTGACTAATTTAACACTTAAATACTGTAACATTGTTTGAGCCTTGATTGGGTGCTCCATGAACTGATGTACTTGACCTCATGCCATGTTCACCACCTTTTCTATCTCTGCAGTCCATGATGAGTCTTGTTCTACATGTAGTTTGACTATGTCATGTAAGTCGACAAATTCCTCGTGTGTGCCAAATTCTGGGAGACCGATGTCTCTCATCACCTAATTGATATTGGTCTATCTCCTTTAGCAATCAAACCATTTATATTGGATCTCCTGATGAGGTTCTTAGGCCATATTCACCTAGTAGTTGACTAAATTCCTTATGCGGCCGATGTTTGTGTCCCTTAGCAACCGAATACCGTGCTCTTTGGCATCTAGTCCCTTTTGAATCATGTTGATGTAATCAATTATTTCCATCACTTGTTGTGCCTTTTCATACCATATTTCCATGTCTTTGCACATTTCCAGTGCCATAAGGGTGTCTTCCTAGAATTCGGTTATCCTTACAGTGAAAAGGTCTTGCTCACTCGTGAATTTGTTGTAGGCATCTTGGAATTCGCTTCTCAAGAATACTATGGCCTGTGTGAAGTCCTGATAGTATTTTGACAAATGGTGCAAATGCTCCAACTCCTTTAGCACAGCAACCAAATCCTCTTCATATTTCCTTGCTCTATCCAGGGTGTCATATGTGATTGCCACCCCTCCGCCGATAAGCTCGAATGTCTTGGCATGCTCTATGCTAATCAATTTCTCATCTGTGGTGATGAGGATGGAAATATCTAGAGTAATCCTCCTCTTCTTAGTGGTTCTCCTCATGATGGATTTTTTCTTTCGATTATAGGCGATGGATTGTATATCAGTGACCTCATCCATAGGTTCAGGGATTTGTTGTTCTCCCCAAGTAAGAGTGTTTCCTAGGCTCCCAATGGTGTATATATTCTCAAGACCAGGTTCTTGAACCTCTTATGTATGTCCCGAAAGCTCAACCTCTATTTTTTTCTTGTTGGGAGGTGAAGTACTGGCCAAAATTGATGAATTAAGGGCAGGCTCGATACTTAATTGATAATCGATTGTCAAGATGTCGATTTCCTATTGTGGAATTTATTCCCTTTATTTTTCTGATCTTGTCTCATCCCTTGAAATGTCCATTGGGATCCCCAGTGTGTCGAGTGGCTCGGTGTCTAAGACACTTTCGAACTCCTGGTCGCTTTGTGGAAGGATTTGAATTGGACCATCGGGAGCCGGGGAAGATACTTTCTCGAGTGCCTTTTCCTTTGTAATCTACATTGGGGTCACTAGAGAAACCTCTGAACTCTCCTCATAGTCATATATAGTTATTAAGTCATTCAAGGGGTTTGGTGCACTACTCCTACCTAGTTTCCTTGACATATCAGGATGACATGAAATTTCCTCGGGTGATCTGATCTATGGTGGTTGGATTTCAAGAGTTTCTAGCCTAGTGATTCCTTCAATTTGCATCGTCTCAGAGCTACTTGGATCTCCTCAGATTTTGATTCGGTTGTATATAGGAAACCTTGTCATCTCTACGAGCTCTGGGTCATTCTACAATTGATCAATGACTCTTTGTGCCTCTTCCATCAAGAGAAATCCCCTTTCCTATGCCTCTAGTTTCAAGTACAAACCCCTTCTTTGTGCCTCTGTTCTACCTGTCACTCTGATTTCTTCCATGGCTCTTAGGGCCTCTTGAGCCTACTTCTCTATTTTTTCCACCTATTCATCCATGCTCATGTCCTTGAACCTGGTCATGTTTGGGTTGGCCATCCTATGCACTACCTCGTCTTAGTCTTAGGAATTCTCTGTGAAGACTTCATCCTCAAATTTATCATGAGCATATGACCAGCAGGATGATACTTGCGACACATGTTGGAGGACCATGCCTTTAGGATCATGCTTGCAAAATCATCATGTAGGGAACCTAAATTCAAGTTGGCTCAACCCTTCTTTCTTGGCTTGAGCAACATCCTTTACCAGATAGAACCCCACATGGAAACCATAGGGTATGAATGCATGTTTCTTGTCTTTGACCAATGTGGTGTTATAACCCTACAGGATGGTCTAATAGTAGATTTCTCCCACGATAAGCTAGTCTAGGAAATGAGCTAGTAGAATATGTGGTGCTCTGGTGGCCCCGAACACCCTGATGTAGTTTGAGCACTCATCCAAGTACCAATGGTCTACCTTGGATATCATTTTATTGGATACTGTCAATGGCCTTGGAAATTCCTTCTTAAAAATAATAAAATAAATGAGGGCTATGAATTCATCGTAGATGAGGGCATAAGATTTCTTATACCTGTTTTCCCATAACATGTTGAAGTAGACATGGATCGATATCTCTGCAACATGCCAACTTAGATTCATGTCGGCAAATATGTTCCTAGTGCACATGACATTGAACATGTACGAAGCCATGTAGAAAGTTGGTTCCTCTCCTCCCTTTGGCATCTGAACTTGTTGCACACAAGTGATTAATTTTTTGGAGATTATTGCTCCCTAGTTGAAGCTTCTCCCAGTGATTTCCATTGTGTATGCCAAAGGAATCCATGCTTCCAAAAACTTCGAGAAATCCTTTTCTTCGTATAACCGGTAGATGAGATCCATCAAATAGAAGTATGGATCCCTCAGGTTGATTGTCTCATACCATCCATTGCTCCGATTAGTGAATTTCTTTTCTTTCCTCCACCATGAAGCCATCAAACAGTTGGTGTCATCAAATTCATAGAACTTCACCACGAATTTCATGTTGATCCATGCCTCCAGGTCCCTGAGCTTGTAGTATTTCTAGACCTATGTCAGGAGGAAAACTCTAACACACCCTCCATTCTCATCGTTGACCAAACATTTATTCCCTTATGTGTGGTCCATGAGCCACTTTAGGACCTCTATGCACGGGAAAACATGGTTTATTCTCGCCACCATGTTTAAATACAAAATTCAGATGTTGGGGAACACCTGGTCATCGAGCACCCTTACATTTTGGTCACTGCGTGGGATATACTCTGGGTATTTTTCTCTGCTAATCCTATTGAAGAGATCCCCCCACTATGGGAGTACTACCTTGGATCTAGTGCTTTCCTCTGTATCACCAAAGGCCATAGGCTGGACGAAATATTTCATTATAGCTATGTTGATGACAGGTTCTACCCTTGGGGCATTTTCCAACTGCCTCACAGTGCCCATAGAAGAACCTTCACCTATCTCTAGTTCTCTCAACTTTGCTTCTCTCGGTGAGCATCTAGTGGTTGGATTTCTTGGCGACATTGTTCCTGAAACTTGAGCAGAGTTTAGAGACTGTGAACACATATAAATTATAACCAGGGAATTGAAAGACTTGGATACATAACTTTGAAGATTCGTTAAACCTGTTTTTTGGTAATCAAAGGGGGCAATCCATTTCTCAAGTTACTGTCTCTACTCCTTCAGACGTTATGGAATTCACTTATGCATAGAATGAATTTGTTCACAACGATTCTAGTTATTAAACAGGGAATATCTTATCGTGTCGCCTCAACCATTCAATTCGGGTTATGAGTGGAATTTCAATAAATTTTTCGTTGAATCTTTAGAGGAGTTTGAAATTAAATTGATTTTGGTTTGACAATAGAGGCATGGGTGGTAATGTGGGTGATTGGCTATTTCAATATGCCATTGTATAATCGGGGCATGGGGTATAAATTAATGCGAGATCGAGCATTAATTAATTACTTAAATGTCCAAAATTTGATCATATCTAATGCCACAAACATCCCATCATTCCGCTCTTTCAACTAGTGGATTGGAGGTCAAGATTATGCTATGAGAATTTTCATTGATATCCTCCTACAAAATCTCTGATGTTGATCGATCGTACCGTACAATGTTGACGTGGAAAAGTTGACTCGGTGGTGTGACTAGGACCTAGGGAACTAAGAATGACTTGGGATAGAACAAAACCGTACAAACCTCTTACTGAGTAAAGACACGTGGCGTTTGGGATCAATGACTTAATTCACTTGTTTTAATCAGAGTTGGGAGTTTCCTTAAGTTATTCATTCTAAAACCACATCCTAGCTCATCGATGCCGAAAAGTGTCAAGGATCGACGATCGACGATAAACCTACCCAAGTGCTCTCGGATCAACTCCTTTGAAAACGTCTCGATGTCGAAAACGTATCGGGGATCGATGAACGAGGATAATGTTATTCTGGTCAAAATGTTTGTTGTGATCCTTCTAGATTTTCCCCAATCCCCATAAAGTGTGTCAGGCATCAGCTATCGATGATTTATTTTCATCCTTTGTTAACATATGTTCTTCTCATATTTTACCGATCTCAAAGGGGATTGGCTATCTCTCAAAACTTTATGTGAAAAAATTATGCAAACCCAAAATTCCTTTTGTCGATGTCAATGAAAATAAGCACTCGACAACTATTTTTTTCTGAGTGGTTCCTTTACTTACTAGAATTCTTTTCGACATCAAACCTGAGTGCATTAGGTGTAGTGTTTAGTTGTTGATTCTTAATTTAGGTGTTAGGACTTTTAGTTATGGGGTTTCATAAGTTAAGACAAACCTTAATAGGTGATGAGAGTCATGAAAATAAATAAATACAAAACATTTCCCAAAATGACAAGTGGTAACCAAAAAATGACAAAATTTGATAAGGCTTTTTTAGGGTGTGTTGAGTGCTCAATAGGGAGAACTATGATAAAAATGAGATCTTGCGATCTCTATTTATACAAAATGTAGTTAACATATTTTTTCCACATATTTTAGGGTAAAAAAGAGATTAGGGGTTAACAATCCTAATCTTTCCCATTTTACAAAATAATATTAAACAATTCCTTTAAAATTTCACTTTTGCACAAATAAAACCCTAATTTAAAATGACGTCATCCCTTTATGGGACATTTTGTCTTTAGGAGAAAGTCATTGGTGTAGGACAAGGGTGTCTAGGATTTCCAAAGCCACATTTCAATTATCCAAATAACTTCCTTCAAGATCAAGACCTCAAACCCCTCAAAACATCTAAGTAACAAAGCATATCATCTCACCACAATGCCCTAGCCCCCAACACATGAAGCCATGCTCAAAAGTGGAACATTTTTCGCCTCCTAGAAATATTGTTTCGAAAGTAAGGGGTGTAATAGGTTGTCCAAGACATCATCAAGGCCTTCCAAGTCTAATTTCTCTCATCTAGCATGTGGCCCCCTGACATGCAACCTCTGGGATTGTAGCCCCATGGAAGCCCAATCTAGGCCTGTTCTCCCAAAACTATCCACCAAATGGGTCTTGCAAAGACAAATGAGCATGCCCTCCAAGGATCTCAATTCATAACTGTTGATGAATGCAGCTATGTGAGACATTCTCCAACTTACAAACCTATGAGGTGTGGATCATTGCAGCTATGTGAGTCTTTCTCTCAGCTTACAAACCTGAGAGAAAGCCCCTAATAAGGGTACGTGGTTCCTGACTGAAACAGATCTAGGAACGTAGAGATGACCTCCTCCATTCAAAAATTTGAGAATAACTCCAGATGATTATCCAGTGGGAAAGGTGGTTTGTTGAGTTATACATTCTTGTGGCTGAGCACGAGGTGAACGTGTGAAATCCCAAAGTGTTGGGTGCATCTTCATGTGAACATAAATGAATATGATGTATTATCCTCCTCTGAGTAGAAGAGTTGATGAAAAGACTCCAGATTATTCTTATCTGTGAGGTAGTTGGAATGAATGTCTGTAGAGTGGACGTGTCTGTAGATGAGCACAGGTGAATGTGTGAAGATTTTGTTATTATGTGTAATGCAGTGAACCAGAGATATGACATCCCTATGGATGTGACCCTAGTGGATGAGCACTAGTGGGTGTATCATATCCTTTGATATATATTGTTCAAGAGTCAAACCTACTTGTAACCCTAATTGTTATGTAAAGGGTACAGATTGGCCCCACCTTAATGTGATTAATAATAAATGTAAAATATAATTAATTTGGTTAATATTAATTATAATAATAATATGAATTAGAGAGGTCGGCCCTGTTGAGACAATAGACACTTCAGTTGATAGGTTTAGGTTAGTATAAGTAAAAGTAAGATCCCCATTGTGGAAACATATCTATCTTGTGAGTTTGGAAATTTCAACAAGTACATCTACTTGGGAAAAGGTGCACACCTCTCTTGGGCACTAGTATTCTAGGCTTTGAGCACCCTCTTGTGTGCTAGCTATTTCTTGGTGGTGAAGCTATTTCTCTTGAAGAATATAGAAAATTATTTGGTTAGGTTTTCTTCCCTTGTTGAGAAGGGCTTCCCAGGATACTTCTTGTGTTCTTGTGCATGGTGTTTCTTCTTGTGATCTTGGTTGTTGCAACATTATTTTCTATGGTTAAGTTAAATGATAAAATGGAATGAAATTCATGCTTAACCTAGATTATTGAAAAATAAACATGGTATCAGAGCATAGGTCTTGAAGAACCCATTGCACAAGCATCTACCAATCTCCTCTCTTTTCTACAGAATTGTATGACCCTCCTAGGGTTTCTAGAAAATCCATATGACCTTCCTTTATGAGGTGTTTCATCCCTTAAACACTTGAACGTTGGGGATAATGTTTTCATAGGATAGTACAACCTCCTCTAGCGCATATCTAGAGACTCTTAGAGTGACATTTCGAGCATTTTTAAATTTTGGCCCTAGGGTTTCTAGGGTTTTGCCAATTTCTGTAGAAATTTTAGAATTAGGGTTTCTACAAACTCATTGAAGGAGCTCTTCAACTCAACAGTGTTCTCCTATATTTCAAAGTCTTATTTTTGGCAATCATAAGTCCAATAAAACCTAAAATTTCTAGCCTAGCCTAGCCTAGCTGTTAGGTTTTCTAGCCTAGTTGACAAAGGTTTTTGAAGAATCTAAAATTATGATGAACAAAAACTATGATGGAAGATAAGCTTGATGAATAAAGCAACTTAAAAAAAACAAGACTTCAGAGGAAGAATTCTTGTGGGTAATACAAAAGGTTTTACCAGAGGAAACTATCAATGAATGGAAGGAAGATGACGTCAGGGCAAGGAATCCAATCACCTACTCAAGCCCTTACATTGAAGGGCCAACTTAAAAATAAAAAAAGATGAAAAAAGGTGACACTGTGACTATCTTCTTCATAAAGATATCATAGGATATAGATCGGCCAAGAGCCTCTGGAGAAATCATATCAACATCCTCAGGTATGCACTTGTATATATTATTTGTATCATTATCATGAGGGAAATTGCAGGAGGAAGGAACCTTTTGTTGTAGTAATGGATCCAAAGGGAACTCAGTGCATTCATAGGAACAACACACTCAAAGAAAAGACTCGAGGTTTGGTTGTTGTAGCTATCATTCCTCTAACCCATATTTCTATAAGTTTTCTACATTACAAGTAGGTGTTGTAGCTATGACAAAATTCCTTAAATTGTTTTGATTCTAGAGATGTACTCATTATTCTCCTTTAGGAGATATTCTTGTGTTGGTTATTTTTGTCTTCTTGTTCAAGATAGGTTAACATGAAAAGGAAGATGTTTATCCTTCAAAGGGAGTCACTTGACTCAGAAGGAGTCAAAACTATTTGAGAAAGTGGAAGAATAGAACCATCATTGAGGAAACCAATGCCATAATGCATGATCAGAATCCTTCTATGATTCTATTGGCAGAAGCATGCATGACATAGTATATATTCAAAACAAGAGTCTTCACCAGACTTTGAAAAACACAACTCCTGAAGAAGCCTCCACCAGAGTGAAGCCTAAGATTGAACACTTCAACATATTTGGGTACCTAGTGTATTTTCATGTACCCAAAGAGAAGAAGTCCAAGATAGATCCTTTAGAAATAAAGGATACAGTGAATCTTCAAAACATTCCAGATCGACATCCCTAGTCAGAGAGAGATTGAGATAAGAAAAATTGTTTTCCTTGAAGAAGAGATATTCTTTCAAAGACCCAAAGAATCTCAGATGGAGATTGACAGTGAGACAATACCTTCTCCCCCTTCAACAGTCCAAAGGGAGACAATCATTATTCCAGTTGAACCTATTTCTCCAGTTGATATGTTTAGAGATATTGTAGTAGGGCATAAAAGGTCTACCTAGACTTAATCTACAAGAGGCAGAGAAACATACAAGCCTCTCAAGGCACATACCGAGAAAGTGAAAGAGATTTTTAAGCTATCCTTTAGTCATGAGCCACTTCACTGATCTTGAGCCTCCTTGTCTTAGAGAAGCAACAAGAGAAAAGGTATGGCAAGATTCCATAATAGAAGAATACCAATACATATTAAATAATGATGTATAAGATATTATTTAGGGACCATAAGGGAAGTTTGTGGTAACTTCCAAGTGGATATATAAGATCAAGCATGCAGCTATTGGAAGTGTCAAGAAATACAAAATGATATATATAGCTAGAGGTTTCTCATAAGTAGAGGGAGTTTTCTATGATGAGACACTTGACCCAGTGAACCCGATACACTTCAATCCATAATACCATCCATGAGTTGGAAACTATATCAGATAGATAGATTCTTGATGAGTTTGTATTTCAACAAGAGTGTTACTGATCCAAACCTATATCATTACAGAGTTGGTGACAAGATCCTGATCCTGATGACTTATTCATAAAGAATTGTTGTTGGATACAAGTAATCCTTAACTTTTGAATTCAAAATGAATAATCTGAGTATGATGCACTACTTCTTGGGACAAGAAGTATGACAAAGGAATGATAATATTTTCCTGAGTCAAGGAAAATATACAATGAAAATATTAAAGAAGTTCATTATGACAGAATGAAAAATCCACTGTGATGGATTTAAAGAAGAATATTGATGATGATTAAGATGAGACAGATCCATGGTTGATTGGATCATTAATGTATCCAGTTAACGCTAGACTTTATTCATGCCATGTAGTGAATGTGCCTGGTAATTTCATGAGTCAACCGAGATAGACTCACTAGACAACAACAAAACATGTATTGAGATATATACGAGTCACATTTGGATATGGCCTAAGATATGCCTCCAGTATGAACTTAATATTGTAGGATATGCCGATTCAGATTGAGAAGAAAGCACAATGAACCAGAAAATCACATTTGATTGATGTTCTATCATGAATGTTTCCATGGTTTCCTAATGCAGTAGGAAACAAAACTCCGTAGCCTTGAGTACCACAAAGGTAGAGTATATAGCATCAAGTGTGTGAAGCAATGTGGCTTCACAAGCTTCTGACAGATTTACATGAGCATGAGATGGATCCCATGATGATAACCAAGAGCTGTGAGTAAATCTCCTTGAGAATCTAGTGTTTCCTGATGGATCAAAATATGATGAGATGAAATATCGTTATATCAGAGATATGATGTAGAGGATAATCATACACATGCAGTACCTTCCTACACATGAGAAGATTGCAGATATCTTCACCAAATTAACTTCGTGAAGAATGGCTCCCTAGTTGAGAGGGAGTGTCGATAACTCTGGCCAAGAAAAAATTCAAAATACATCCATGTGATACTTGGCATAATAAATATTTCCTCCCTCTCTAAGAGGGAGTGTTGATGAATGTAGCTATGTGAGAAATTATCCATCTTACAAACCTGTGAGGTGTGGATCATTGTAGCTATGTGAGTCTTTCTCTCATCTTACAAACCTAAGAGAAATCCCCTAAGAAGGGTATGTGGTTCCATCCTGAGACAAATCTAGGAATGTAGAGATGACCTCCTCCATTTAGAGATTTGAGAAGAACTCTAGATGATTATCCAGTGGGAAAGGTGATCTATTGAGTTAGACGTGCCTGTGGCTGAGAACAAGTTGAACGTGTGAAATACCAAAGTGTTGGGTGCATCGCCATGTGAAAAGAAATGAAGATGATGTATTAACCTCCTCTGAGCAGCAAACTTGACGAGAAGACTCTAGATGATTCTCCTGTGTGAGGCAGTGGGAATGAATATCTATAGAGTGGATGTTCCTTTGGATGCATATAGGTGAACGTGTGAAGATCTGGTTCTTATGTATAATGAAGTGAACCAGAGATATGGCATCCCTGTGGATGTGTGCCTAGTGGATGAACACTAGTTGGTGTATCAAATCCTTTGCTATATATTGTTCAAGAGTCAGACCTGCCTGTAACCCTAATTGTTATGGAAAGGGTACAGGTCGGCCCCACCTTAATGTGATTAATAATAAATGTAAGAGATAATTAATTTGGTTAATATTAGTTATAATAATAATAATAATAATAATAATATGACTTAGAGAGGTCCGCCCTGTTGAGCCAATAGACAATTCAGTTGACAGGTTTAGGTTAGTATAAGTAAAAGTAAAATTCCCATTGTGGAAACATATCTATCTTGTGAGTTTGGAAATTTTAGCAACTACATCTACTTGGGAGAAGGTGTGCACCTCTCTTGGGTGCTAGTGTTCTAGGGTTTGAGAACCCTCTTATGTGCTAGGTATTTCTTGGTGGTGAAGGTATTTCTCTTGAAGAATAAAGCAAAGGAATGGGCAGGGTTTTCTTCCCTTGTTGAGAAGGGTTTCCCAGGATACTTCTTGTGTTCTTTTGCATGGTGTTTCTTCTTATGATCTTGGTTGTTGAAACATTATTTTCTATGGTTAAGTTAAATGAGAAAATGGAATGAACTTCATGCTTAACCTAGCTTATTGAAAAATCAACAATAACATCATTATAAGTGAATCCAATCAATAAATAAGTCACCTAAGCATGTTCATCAAAAATCACTATATCAAACAATTAACAACTCAAATACACTATGTGACTTATCAATCTTGAATATGGGAGGGTTGATGAGGTGTCATATTGGGTAGATATTTCCCTAGGTCAAGGAAAGTTTCCAAGAGTTCCCTCTCTAATCCATGTAAACTGGATGAAGTGGATGCGGTCCAGACTAAATGGGCATAGGGCTCATGACATACAAGGGGTCGTAGTGTCTCATTCATGGGTGCCTTTGTAGAGGGTGTGTGGTACCTTTGTCCACAATCAAATTTTTCCAAGCCCATCGATTTCCTTTTAAATCTTTCTTTGTTTATATTTTCTTTCATAATAGCATAAGGAGAGATTGAAGGTCACTGCCCTAGCGTGGTGACCAGGTGATGGCAATGTCACCTACAAACACCTAATGGAAATTTGAAGGTTGGATCGTGATGAGACCCTCTTTCTCTCAGCCATACAACTAAGATCCATTTCCATGGTTTGGTGACCAGATGATGAAAATTACATACCACTAGATATCCATGGATTTTATAGGTTCAATCGTGATGATACATCTTATCCTTCAACTAACCTTTCAAGCATTTATTTATTATATTGTGGGTACCCCTTTTTTAAAGATAATACATTCATTTCTTTCTTGGGAGATCCCTGGGAGAAGCATTTGGAAGGTTTATATAAGGATTTTATCTTTTACCCAACACCAACCCCTCTAGGCCTTTATCCCCTTCTTCCCATAGAATGAGGGACAACCCCTTCTTGGTTAAATACACCCTAAAATCCCAAGAGATAAGGAAATGGAGGGAAATAATGATGGAAAGTGTTAAGTATGGTTGGGAATGGTACGATGTCTCATTAAGGGAGTTCCCATTAGAAAACATATTCCCAAGGAATACCACTTACTAGGGCACAATGTGAATCACTAAGGTGAAGTAGGGAAAAAGGCATAATGTCTAAGAACATATCATGAAATATAGATAATTCTAGGAGACAACATAATCAAATGGCTTGAATATTGAAATGATGCTCACCAATACTGACGTGACCTCATGGAGCAAGGCCCACTAACTTTTGGAAGACAAATGGTATGGTGGGTGCCATCTGCAAAATTGGACCATTTGTGGTGGTGAGTGGGTTTTCCATCTATGAAAAGGGGTATTGTTTGTCATGTAGTATCTTGGCACTCCATATCTTCAACCTAAAGGCCTTGAGACATGATCTCCTTAGTTATCCACAAAATGGGGATAAACTCTGGCTTCTACTTGGGGACATGTGTTCTTCATAGAGTGCATGAGAACCACAACATCTTCTGGTAAACCTGTGGCTACAAGGAAACATCAAAATGTCAAGTGCAAGATGGCCTAATCATCCTTTTCTCATATGATCATAATCAAAACCAAATAAAGTAGAAAAATAAAATTCTAATATTTTTTTTTAATTCTAGACTAAGCATGAAATCAAATGTGCAAGTAGAGAAAAATTAAAATGAAATGCATCAAAACTAAATGATAAATCAAAGTGAAAATGAAAGGAATCAAGATGACTTACATACTTACCTAGGGTCTCGGGATCCTAAATATTAAGTCCCAAAGGTGTGAAGGGAAATCGTACAACTAGTGCAACCACCTGATCATCGAACGAAGACATTTCCCCATATTCTTAATGATGTGAAAAAACAAAGATAAGTATAGAAAATAGTAATCATGAGCATAAAATTACATAATAAATCATGAAATAAAAATCATGGAGATGGGTGGTGTTGAGGAAAAGATAGGAAATTATCCTACTCAAGCATTTTCAGATCTTGCTTGGCTAATGCAAGATAGTTGGGAATGTTACCCTATGTTTATAGCCTCAAAATGTGTTTCCCAATCCACAAGTATTAATCACAAGGGGTTAGGATGTTTTTTTAGATAAAATATTGTTGCAAAAATATAAAATTTTTATACCATTTTATGAATAATACAGATGCAAAAGTAAATGTGGAGCCAAAAGCAAAAATACCAAGTAACATATCAACACAGATGAGACAAAAATGCAATCTCTTATTTCATTCCAAGAAATCAAAAGAGACATTCTGTTTACAAAAATCTCTGAGGGAGTTTGGACGAAAGTCAAAATTAGATATCCCCAATGAAAACCATACAAAAGGACTCTGACAGGAAGTAAAAACTAAACTTTAAAATCTAGATCATCTTGCAACATATTGATTCCCACTCAACTTTGCACAATATCCTTTATCGGTCATGAAATTTAATTCATAAACAAAAAAGTCTACACAGACTATCAAAGATAGATCAACACCTTTCAAAACAAGTGTTTGAATGATGTAATTAAGATTTGAATCTTGTTGTCTACAATAGGACCCTGTTGTCATAAAAGGGAATTAGGATTTTAATTGATTGAAGAATGAATGAAAACTAAACTATATCAATAAAATGCAAGAGCCAAGATTAGTATTCTTTCTCCTTCTATTATCCCCATTTTATTCCTCTTCCTTTGGATTTTATGCATTCCAAATTAGTTGAAGTAGTTCAATCACTTCATTTAGTTAAGTTAAAAAAAACTCAACTAACTTTAAGTTTAGGGGAAGAATTAATAATAATAATAATAGTAAGGGTCCTTTAATAAATAATAACTAGTAGGTGGGACCCCTTGTTACACCCTTTAATTTATTTAACAAAAATAAACATAACTAGACAATAAATCAGACACATCCCTCCTTGTGGATTACATAATCATTTTCATAATTTGAAAATTAGATATCAATGATATTTCAAATCAAATCCAAAGATATAATATCCATAATATCCAAAAATAGTATGTTGTCCAAAACCTTCAGCAGTCCACTGTCCCCAATAAAACAATAATAACCTTGTCCAATCCAATTGAAAAATCCAACTTAGAAGAGATGGTTTAACTCTTGAGGATCTGCATCAAAGTGTATTGAGAATATTGGCCTTCTAGGCCCTCTATTCCAATTCCCTCTTACCCTATTATTTTGGCCATGACTTCCTCTGTTGAAGAAGCTCATTCTATATACAAAGTTTATTAGCAACTAACTTCTTAAAAAAATAATACATGATATCTCTTAATATGAAACAAAGTTTGGCTCAGCAATCACATCAGACCCATGCAATCCAATCCATAAAATTCATTCAATAATTGACAATGAGCAGGGGGTGAATTAGGGTTCTGGGATATCTAGGGGATTGTATTGAGTGAAAAAGTGAGAAAATGAGAGGGATTAAAAACAAGATTACTGCTCAACCATTCATTGAAAAATAGATTGTGCAACAATAGCCAAATCATATTAGTTGTGATCCATCTCCGTGTCATTTCTTAATCACCGTAATACCAAGTTTTAATTTAATTTTAAGAACGTGGCCTACAAAATGAATCTGGTATATGTGAGGGGATTTGTATTGAGAGAAAAAGTGAGAAAATGAAAGGGAATTTGATGGATATTATTCATAAAACAAGTTAAATAAATCATACAATCATCATTGTGTTCACAATTAATCCAAAAAGCATCCACTTCCAAAACCAACATTCATTGTTCCTCAATTGTATACAAAATTTCTTGTTGTTTCAATTGCAATTAAATTTTCTAGAAATCATTAATTTTAACAATATGTGCTTTAACAACTTAAAGAAACTTTTTCCCTTCAACAATATTGTTTATTATAACGTTGATCCCTTCTTATTTAAAAAAATAATAATCAAATCATGCTCAACAATATGCTCAACCTCTATCCCTAATAATAAATAGTGCACCATGATAAGCAATGAATAGTAATTGTTCACCAATCAACAATCAAGCCCAATTTAAATGTACACGGGTGTATTTTAAAAATCGTGGGTAGGCTTAAAAGCATGTCTCATCATACACAGGACTTTAATCAATCAATCAGAAAAATATTGAATTGAAACAACAGCCAATTGAAACATAAACCTTAAGCTTGATATCAACATATATAAATTATTTTTTAAACAATTGGTAGTCTACATGATTATTTCGATATAACTATATCATATACGAAGCGAATAGGAATAAACACACAGGAACCTTTTTAACTTTCCAGAACCATGATTAGGCTTGATAAAATTCACCCATGTGTTTTCGTATGCATCAAGACCACGTTGGATAAAACACAGTGATCAAACCATAACGAATAGAAATACAACCCTCGACTATATGCAACCATGCCTTTCCTTTTTTCATTTGTTTAAACAATTTCATCACAGAGGGGCATTACAGATATTTGACCAGAAGGGATGGGTTTATAAAAGAGAGAGATAGTATCCTTAAATTTCCACAATCACTAATTGATAACCCGACACTCGAAAAACCTCAGAATGTGCCTGAGGAGAGAAGAGACAGTTAGAATCCGAGTCAGCTCTGTCAAACATAAAATACAGGGAGGAAACACCTATTTATATTTTAAACAAAAACACAGAGAGTTGATGGTCTCCCGAGACTTATATCCACCATACCATCGATTGACAACCACATGCCAAAATACATTTTTGAAAAGACACAGTAGTGATCCATATAGTCCTTCGACTTATTACTCCAATCCATGTACAGAACCAATAGTCAAAACCCAAGGATAGAAAAGAACGTAAGAGTAAAATAAATCAGTGCACACAGGTGTCTAACACTTGTAGAGAAGAGATGGGGGTTAACTTAACAATGGTGGGTATTAAAACACAGCGAGATGATGTCTCTTTCCAATGAACTAGGAGGTTAATAAATTTTGAAAATGATTGACAGTGAGCCCACATACATCATTACAGTGGGAAATATATGGGTGGTGTGTGGAACCCTTATCATCCATTAAACACACAGGCCTGTATTAATATTCGGGTAACCAATATTGGACCTTTGGCAAGCTTTCAATGGAAAGAAATTCGAGAATGAGATATTAACAACAGTTTGGGGTTCGATAAAAGAATACACAACTATTGGAAATTTCTCTACAACTGGGTAAGGATTACCACAACGAATGAGAGGAAACCAGTTAAGAAATAGTGATACACATAAAAAAACTATCAATCATCAACCTAGACCCTTATTGCACCACTATTACTTATTATTCCACAGAGACCCATCATAAAAATACATTGACTAAGAAACCAAACAATGCACAACTTAATAATACCCATTCCTTTGCTTACAATTTCCAACATTTTACAATCATCATCGAGAAGCCATAACACCACATTTACACATAGTTGAAAATATCAAGAAAACACAGAATCCAAGCATCATTGAGCCACCATTTGGTTCATACTACAAAGAATACATCATGGATAGAGAGAAAAATAATCATACCTATGAAACAAATGCTTAAATGGTGATTTGGTCAAGTTTTCCCTTCTATAACACACCCATGGTGAGGCGTTGAAATTTCATTCTTCTAAAGAAAATCAAAACCCCCATTCAAGGTCTCTATTCCATTCTTCTCTTCCAGAGCTTTCCAGCTATGGTCTCCATGCTCCGAACCAAGCTAAGAGCTGGTAGATATCCTCCCCCAAGTTATTTAGGTGTTTATTCATCGATGCAATGAGGCTTCCACATGGGTCCAACTCAAGATGTTTCTCCTTGCAAGATACCAGATATATAAAATATG
>ML808362.1:24931-42803 GCA_009831015.1 Picea engelmannii | reverse complement strand
GGAAGCTTCTATTAGGTCTTCTTACATCCGCCTTATTCTATTTTATTGAAAGGTCTTATTAATATTGACCTTTCTTACATCCAAATACATTGATCTACCTATGTGCGGGTTAGGACCTTAACAACTGCTTCCTCGAACCCGAGAGCTTAGTCTCTTGTCTCTGCATTCTTCGCAGGCCCCCCTTCTCCCTGTCAACCACTATTATTAGGATAATTGCTAAGTGTAGACACAAATAAATCCCCCTAGCTACACTATGAAACTAGAACAAAATGAGATAGTACACCACTCTTTCCTTAGCTTTCAATTATTAAATGAGAAATAGATCTAGAACATACCTTTTAAATATCGAAGATCTGACTTTGCCAATGCAATCCAAGATCCATTGTGAGGCTTATGGAGAAATATATGCAAATAAACACAAGCCAACAAAGACAAGTGTTTACAAAGGAAAATACAACTTCTTCTCTCAAGGAAAGTTCTTCTCCCTTATTTCTTTAGGAATTCAGGCCACTGACCCCTCTAAAGGCAACAAATAGGTTTACATCATTAATGATAATAAGGGTAACGAAAATAATCTGTAACAACCACTCCTTCCTTTCTTTCCTTTCCCAAAAATATTGTGTGTGGCCCGAATCTACAGTCTGTGGTCAGGTCTAGAATCCTTATAGATGGGAGGTTTGCCCCATTCCCTCATTAACTCTTGAGGAGGTCTTCCCACCTGCTAGCCTAACTCTAATTCATTCTTGGGTCAGAGGGTTGTTCTGATCCCGAGCAATTAAATCCAACAAAGTACTGGTCCGGTGGAGGTTAACGCAACCATTCTTGGTCCCCTCCACTATATTTTTCATAACATTCATGGGATCTGTTAACACATGCCCTTTTCCAGTAGTCATTAAACACTTATCCATTTTCTATTAAAATAAAAGAATTTACATTTAGCGATATTTTATACAAAGGTCCATCAAATCAAACATTCAGACATTTGAGTTTTCCATAGTCTCTTGGCCAATATAGTTATATTTACAAACTAGGGGAAACAGGGTGTTACAATTTCCTCCCCCTTAAAGGAACATCATCCTCGATGTTCTATCTGTAAAAATTATATGTATATATAGAAGTAAACATGGATATGCTTGTGTCATGGCATCCTCCATTTCCCATGTAGCCTCATCTCAGCCAAAGTGTTTCCACTACACCTTCACCTATGCAATGGTTTGGTTCTTGATTGAGGTTTCCTTCCTATCTTGTATGCATTGAGGTTCTAGTAGGAATTCTCCCTCCAACTCCACCTAGATCATATACAAGTCAATTATATGATTAGAATCATGTACATATTTCTTCAGTAATGAAACATGGAAAACATTATGTGCCTTTATTGTGGGAGGGAGTGCTAACCTATAGTCTACAGGTCCCACTCTATCTAATAATTCAAAGGGTCCACAATACCGAGGTGCTAGCTTGGCACAAGATCCCATTATTAGGGAACTCTTCCTGGGTCTAACTTTGATATAGACATGGTCTCTTGTCTTGAACTCTCTGGGATTTCTCTTTCTATCAACATATCTCTTCTATCTATCCTGAGCAATTTTCAGATTTTGTTTTATCTGGATCACTTGTTGTTCCATTTATTTTAGCATGTCCACTCTGATTGTAATTCTATCCACTAGATTTCTCCATCTGATTGGAATCTTGCACTGTCTATAATAGAGGGCTTCAAAAGGGCTCATCTTCAGTGACTCTTAATAACCATTGTTGTAGGAAAATTATACCAATGGCAGGTAGTCTTCCCACTTCTTAGGTTGATGCATTACATTCATCCTTAACATGTATTCTAATATTCGGTTTACTCTTTATGCATGTCCATCAGTTTGGGGATGATATGCTGTGATAAATAACAATTTATTCTCAAGACCAGCCATCAAGGATTTCCAAAATATTGAAGTGAATTTTGTGTCTCTGTCAGATACAATCTCTCTAGGCATGCCATGCAGTCTGACTATCTCCTTCATGAAGATATTGGCAATATCTATTTCTTTGCAAGTCAACTTGATAGGAATGAAGTGAGCAAATTTGATCAATTTGTCCACCACTACCATAATGGCATCATTCTACTTCACCGATTTTGGTAATCTTGTAATGAAAACCATGCAATTGGTTTCCCATTTCCATTTTAGAATTGGTAGAGGTTTTAACAACCCTGTTGGGTGTCGGTGTTTTGACTTAACTTGTTGGCATTCTAGGCACTTCACTATATAGTCAACTATGTCCTTTTTCAGTACAGTACAATATAATTGTTTCCTAGTGGTTGTGATCATTTTCTGATATCCTTGGTTACCAATATATGGTCTCTTGAGTAGTTCATCCATTATGAACCTCTTCAAGTCATCAAAACTTGGAATATAAATCTATTTTTGCAGGTTAGCATGCCTTCATCGGTCATATAACATCCTTCATACCTTATCTTTGTAGGCTCTTGCCTTAGGTATGACGTCCTGGTCTTGAATAATGCATTTGTTTATTGTGCATTCCTGATTATTTCCTTGACATTCATTTTAGAGGTGCTTACCACTTCTAGGTTAATCATTTTCACACTTCTTCTAAGGGCATTGACCACCCTATTTTCTTTCCCTTTGATGTGTTTGATTTCGAAATCGAACTCACTAAGGAGATCCATCCACCTAGCCTGTCTATCATTGAGTTTTGTTTGATCAAACAGGTGCCTCAAACCATAGTGGTTTGTCATAAGTAAAAATCTCCTATCTAGGAGGTAATTCCTCCACATTTTTAAAGCATTCACTATGGCATCCAACTCTATATCATGGGTCACATAATCGATTTCATGCTCATTCAATTTTATGGATTCGTAGAAAGTTACACGTCTTTCTTACATAAGGAATCCTCCAAGCCCTTCCTTGCAGGAATATGTACACACAATGAAGTCATTATCAAGGTCTACAATCTTTTTCACAGGTGCATGGGTCAGAAGGTATTTCAGTTCTTGAAATATTTCTTCATATTCTGATGTCCAAGTGAATTTAACCCCCTTTTTTGGAGGGCAGTGACTGGACAACCAATCTTGGAAATTCCTTTTATGAACCTTCTATAATATACTTCTAAGCCCATAAAGGATCTGATATCAGATACATCCTTTGGAGTAGGCCATTCCATAATAGATATGATCTTGTCAGGGTCTACGGCCACCCTTTCTTAAGAAATAGCATGGCCCAAGTAATGTACTTGCCTCTGGAAAAAGTCACACTTGTTAAACTTAGCGTAGAGTTGATGCTCTCTTAGTACTTGAAGTACAAGTATAAGATGTTATCCATGCTCCTCTATGTTCTTGGAGTAGATTAAGATAACATCAATGAAAACCAATACAAATATGTCTAGGAATTTGTTGAGTACATTGTTCATCAAGAACATAAAAGTGGCGGGGGCATTGGTTAATCCAAATGTCACCACCACAAATTCATAGTGACTATACCTTGTCCTAAAGGGAATTTTGTGGATGTCTTCATCCTTGATTCAGAATTGATGGTATCTAGGTCTCAAGTCAATCTTTGAGAAAATGGAATCACCCCCTAATTGGTCGAATAAGTCATCAATTCTTGGTAAGGGGTACTTGTTCTTTATGGTTGTCTTATTGAGTTGTCTATAATCTCTGCATAGTCGAAGTGTGCCATCTTTCTTTTTCACAAACAAGGCTCGTGCTCCCCATGAAGACATGTTGGGCCATATGTAGCCTTTGTCCATCATTTCCTTTATTTGTATCTTGAGCTCAACTAGCTTGGGTTTACTCATCCTATAGGGTGTCTTAGACACTGGCACTACTGCTGGTGCAAGTTTTATTGAGAAGTTAATGTCTCTTCTCGGAGGTAGACCTGGTACCTCTTCTAGAAACAATTCTATATACTCTCTTAATATGGGGTGTTCATATAGGTTTGTTTGTCATCCTCAATAGATTCCAACACCTGTATTGCATACAAAGGACATCCCTTTCTTCAATACTTTTTCATTTGAAGGGATGATATTTGTCTCACCGAGATAGGCTTCTAAATCCCTTGGAGGATCATCTTTCTCGCTTCTTCATTTACACATTCTAAAGTTTTATGGTAACATTCCAACTTAGTTTTATAAGAAGCCAAACAGTCTATAGCAATCAATAGGTCATAAAATCCTAGGGTAAGTATGTTAAGGTTTTCTCAAGTGGGAAATCCATCCATGATGAATTGGAAAGATGGTATGACCTCTGTTACTTTTATTTTGGTTCCAGTGGCTAGTTGTGCCAAGCATGGCTTAACATGTCTAACTAGTTTCATTTTACACTTATCAACAATCTGAGGGGCCACATAAATCAAATTAGAACCAAGGTCAATTAAAATAGAAACTAGATAGTTGGTGATCACACCTTCCATCTCCACCACTAAATCTTGGTGGTCAACTTGTTTATTATCCAAAGCCACATAAATTTGTGGCATGATCCTAGCCACATCATTGACTATGGTATCTTCTTGTATGTTGTATACTTTCCTACTATTCTATTGTCTATGTGGGAAATCCCTCAGCAACTGTTGTTCTCCGCAGCCCTAACATTTCAAGGGTTCTCTCTTTGGGTTATAAATCTTTCTTGGGGTTGATACAAAAGGTTTATTTTCACCCTGAGAGGGGAAATTATGCTGATAAACACTTTAGGTAGGAAGGATCATCCTTGAATCCTTCCTATAGTTCTTAAATCTTGAGGATTTAAACCCATTCTTCTTGAATCCCGAACTACTCTTCTTCTTCCAGTCATTGCAAGGTTTTGTTTGACGCTCGAATTGTTCATAACAATACCTTTCCTTCCAAATAGTGTCTTCTAAGGTATTTGGCTCATCAAACTCAATCATGTTCCGGTAGGTCTGAGGTAACTTGCTGATAAATTGTTGCACTTTTACCTTTTCATCTTTTATGTAGGGTACATACCTCAGCAACTCAAGGAATTTATTGACATATTCCTCTATGATGAGTTGTCCCATGTTGAGTTCATAAACTCCTTAGTATTCCCATCAAATTATTTCTCTGAAAGATACTTCTTCTTGAAGTGTTTCTCAAACTGTTTCCATGATATGTAGTATACTAGATATAAAAAGTATGTAGAATAGAAATAAAATGCTAGAAATGGCAGAATAACAGTAATATAACCAAAACAATCACCACAATAACACTGAAATGATATAAGAATAAGAACATAAATAGCACTTTGATTCCAAGAGAAATGTTCATGGGCCTCTTCAAGGGGGAAACCTCCAGTCGAGAAGAGATCTATTACAATAATCTCCAAGATAGGGTTCTCATACCCTCGACTCCTATTTATACTAAATATGTCTATCAAAAGAAGCATCTAGATGAAGATCCTTCTAGAAGCAGAAACTTCTATTAGGTATTATAACATTCGACTTATTATATTTTATTGCAAGGCCTTATTGATATTGACCTTTATTACATCCAAATATATTTTTCTACCTATGTGCGATTTAAGACCCTTACATGTCCTCCCCCTTAAAAATAGCCTTGTCCTCAAGGCTTGAGGTGTGGAAATTACTGCAAAATGGTAGCTGGTTCCCAAGTGGCATCTGTTGGAGTTGTATCTTTCCATTGGACTAACACTTCCTCGATGGTTCTATGATGCAGGCGATGCTCACGCTAGTCCAAAACTACTTGTGGTTGAAGCCAAATGGATCCTTCTTCAACTAAATCGGCAAGGTTGGTTTGAATTTGGAACTTAGTTCCAATCACCTTCTTTAAGCATGAAACATGAAAAATAGGATGTAGCTTCGAATGACTGGGTAAAGCTAAATGATAGGCTACTTGTCCAACATTCTTGAGAATGGTATAAGGACCATAAAATTTGGGTGCTAGCTTCTGACAATGTTAGGCCTTGAGGGAAGTTTGCGTGTAAGATTGCAGTCAAAGAAACACCTAATCCCCTTCTTCAAATTGATGTTCAGAGTGACCTTGATCTTCTTGTTGCTTCATGTGATTTTGTGCCATGACCAAATTCTCTTTGAGGGTATGGAGAATAGCCTCTCGAGATGTATGTGTTTGGTCAACTGCCTAGACCTTAGAGACACCAGGTAAGTATGAGCAAACTGAAGGTGGCTTATGTCCATATACCACTTCAAAAGGATTCATGCATGTATATGTATGGTATGAAGTGTTGTACCACCATTTAACAAGGGGTAACCATTGAGCACACCAATTTTTCTTTTCTAAGGAAAAACACCTCAAATATGTTTCCAAACACTTGTTTACAAATTCTATTTGACCATCAGTCTGGGGATGATAAGTTGTGTTGAGATGAAATTGGGTGCCTTGTAGCTTGAACAGTTCTTCCCAAAAATTGCTTGTGAAAGTTGGGTCGTGATCAGAAATAATAGAGTGTGGCATGCCATGAAGCTTGAAGACCTGATCCATGAAAATTTGAACCCCCGTGGATGCTATAAATGGGTGTTGAAGAGAGAAAAAATGAGCATACATGGAAAGGTGATCAACAACCACCATGATGACTGATTTATTTCTCGATTTGGGTAAGCCTGTAATAAAATCCATAGACATATCCTTCCAAATAGAAGGTGGAATCAGAAACGGTTGTAGTGTGCCCGAGGATTTGACTGTTTATCCCTTGTTGCATTGACACACATCACATTCAGCGACAAAATTATGAATGTCTAGTTTCATACCATCCTAGAAAAAAGAATGTTTGACCATGTCATAGGTTTTGGTAAACCCAGAATGCCCCGCTTTGGGTGTAGTATGAATCTCAGAAAGTACCGTGGATTTAACCTTTGATTGTTTACTTAAATACAAACAGCCTTTGTATCGAAGATGATCATGGAGCCAAGAGTACCCTGGGGAAGCTGGAGCATTGGACTGCAATTGTTGGATCAGATGTGAACTTTTGGGATCTTGTAGCCATTCCTGGTGAACGGATTGAAGCCAATCTAGTACAATGAAGGAAAGAGAAAAAAGGGATCCTTCATCTTCATATTTTCAGGAAAGTGCATCTGCCACCACATTCTCTTTGCCTTTCTTGTAAATTATCTCATAATCATAAATAAAGATCTTAGTCACCCATTTTTGTTGCTCCRGGGAGGAAATGTATTGTTCTAKAAAATACTTGAGGCTTTGATGGTCTATATTAATTTGGAAACGTTKCCCCAATAGATAAGGGTKCCACAGATCAATGACATGCAGAATAGCCAACATTTCCTTTTCATAGATTGATTTTCCCAAATTTATTTCAGATAGTTTCTTGCTGGTAAAGGCCAAAGGCCAACCTTCTTGCATAAGAGAAACACCAATTCATTTCCCTGAGGMATCACATTCCAAGACAAAGGTCTCTGTGAAATCAGGAAGGGCCATGCTTGGAGTGGTGCACATGGCCATCTTCAAGGTTTGAAAATATTGAGCAGCGGYTGGAGTCCAAGTGAAAGATTTATTTTTTAGAAAAGCAGTGAGAGGTGTTGCAGTATTTCCATAATTCTTAACAAACTATTTTAATAACCCATTAAGCCCAAAAATCCACACAATATTTTGAGAGTCTTTGGGTGAGTCCAGTCTTTCATAGCTTCAATCTTTTTAGGATCCACCCTGATGCCATCCTTGCCAACCAGATGACCCAAGTATTCTACTTCTGAGGCACCAAAAGCACATTTATACTATTTCAGGAAAAGTTGGTGATGAGAGAGTAGATGGAGAACTTGATCCACATGAGCAATATGGTCTATCCAATTTTTTTTATAGACGAGGATATCATCAAAGAAAACTAAGACAAAATTATGGAAAAAAGGACAGAAGACATGATTCATGAGGCTTTGGAAGGTGGAGGGGGCATTACACAAGCCAAAGGGCATGAAAAAAATCTCATAGTGGCCCTCATGAGTTCTAAAGGTAGTCTTGGGAATGTATGTATATTTCATACATATCTGGTGGTAGCCCAAATGAAGATCAAGTTTAGTAAATAATTGGGTGCCACTCAATTAATCGAAGAGGTCATCAATGACCAGAATGGGAAATTTGTCTTTAATGGTAAGTTTGTTGAGGGCAAGGAAGTCAGGACACATGCACCAAGAACCTTCTTTCTTCAGGACCATGACCAAAGGAGAAGAGTAGGGGCTCATACTAGGGCAGATAATGCCTTCATTAAGGAGTTCCTGGACCATTTTCTCAATTTCATTTTTTTCGGAAAAGGGGTGATGATATAGACGGATATTGGGAGGAAGGCTTTCGGGTAAAAGGGGAATGGAATGATCATGAAAACCACGGGAAGAAGGGAGTCCCTAGGGAGTGGAAAATAACACTTGATGTTTAGAAAGGATGGCTTGGAGGTCTTGTGGCACCGAGGGTGTCTCTGTTGCTTGTATGGCATGGAGTTGGGAAATAACACTAGAATGACCTTTTTGAGCATATTTTCCATGCGATGGGAACTGATGATCTCATGTGAACCAATGGTGATGCCTTGGAACTGATATTGGTGGACCTCTTGGTCGAATTCCATGGTTAATTCCTTAAAATCCATGTGAATGGGACCCAAATTCCTTAGCTAGTCTGCACCCAACACAATGTCACAACCACCCATGTCGATAGCAAACATATGAGATTTTAGGTGGTAGTCACCAATTTGGAGATGAAAATTTTCACAACGCCCTCCACATTTCATTGAGCCACCATTGGCAATCATTATTTGGAAATTATTGATGGCATGGATGTAGCAATGAGCTTCTTGGGCAATACAGCGATGAATAAAATTATGGGTGCTTCCACTATCAACCAGAATGATGACCTTATGATGCTTGATGTAACTGATTAGCTTGAGGGTTTGGGGGGTGGAGAAGCCAATGAGAGCATTGAGGTAAATGATCGGTTCTACTTCGGGACGGTCTAAGGGAGGGGTTATGTCAGTGGTTTCAGGTGACTCAGACACAAGGGGAGTTTCAACATCCTCTTCTAAAATATCCTCGGAGATGGCCATAAAAAACTTTTGTTCCTTACACTTGTGGCCTAGGAAATATTTTCCATCACAATTGTAACAAAGGCCTTTGAGTTGGCATTCAACCCTTTCAGCCCTGGTCAATTTCTGGATCTTTAGTGGAGTGGAGGGAGTAGTGGGATTTACTTTTTTAGGGTGAGGGATAAAGGAGGGTTTTCAATTTTGATAAGATACAACCTTTTGTGCTTATTTATCTCTTTTAGTAACCTCCACCCAACTCTAAGGCCAATCCATGAGGACATGGGCCCAAATATCATCCTTGAGGCCACTAATAAACACTCTTGGAAAAAGCCATCAGACATGCCCTCTGTCCGAAAATTCAGGCGCTCAAAGGTAGCTATAAAGTCTTCCACTGTTCCTGATTGTTTCAACTTTTTCAAATAGGCCAAATGGTTGGTGTCAGTGACAAATCTTTCATAAATATCTGCCAAAAAGTGTGTCCAAGAAATATACCCTTGATGGGAAGTTTTTCTCCATTTCCACCATTGCCAACATTCTTGATCTAGATGGAGAACATCATACCTGAGTTTGGCCAAGTCATATATAATGTTGTATAAAGAGAAATAATTTTCCATTTGGGTTACCCAACCAGTGGGGTCCAAGCCATCAAATTTGGTCACATCCACCCACGGAAGGAGTCGGTCACATTGAAAGTGATGGCGCTGAAAGTTATGGGAATGAGAGGAATGTTCACCTTCAGTATGTGGGGGTGAGTCAAAGGAAGGGTTATCTATAGGGATATGAATCTTGGTGTAGAGAGACGAAAAGATAGATTCAATATGGGTGGTCAAGTCTTGTTTCATTTTCTCCATTGAGGACTGCATGGTTGTATTGATGGTGGAAACATTGGCACTGAGTTGTTTCACTTCTTGTTGGGTATCGGTGAGACTATATTACAAGGTATTGAAGTGATTTTCAAAGTCTTGGCTACAGATATGGGCCATGAGGATGAGGGAACCAAAAAGGGGTGGGTAGGGTAAAACATTTTGCCAAAAAATGATATGTATGAATGTGATAAGGGAGAAGAGATGAATCCAATGGAATAGGTCTCAAATAATGGTGAAATTTTTTCCATATATATATATATATATTGTTACACCTGCAAAGTTATACTCCAGTCTAAAGAATAATGCAGTGATGGAATGACCAAATTCTTAACTAGGAAGAAATGTGTAGTTACTTGGAAACCCGAACACAGTTGCATGACAATAGATCTTGTATGTTTTGATTTGTTTATGTTTTTTTCCCCAAGGGTTAGGTATTGAAGTTTTCTACAGACAAGGGTTTTCCCTGTGCTATAGCTCTCTGATATACATACGGGGTCCAACAATAGTACTCGGCCCAATATCTCAGGGCACTAACTAGGGAGGATAGACCGTACCCATAGCCATACTACTCGACTACCCAAGTACTAGAGAGTATCTTCTCGAGTGTTGTTCTCGGTGTCACTATAGCAGTTAAGTGGTTGATCGATTTATCTAAAGAGGGATTTAGGAAATCTAGGCTGATCTGTACACAGGTGTTTTCTGATATGCTACCACTCGAAGGGGTACCAACAGGGGTTACAAGGGTGGCCAACAGATGTGTGCTTAAGAACCACTTGTATTTCCCGCATGTATGAATCCCTCAACTATAGGTTTATGCATGTAACGACAGATCTTTGTGGCTTAAATACACTGGAATATGTCTCTACCCTGAAAAAAAATTACCCACAATTTCTGCCAAGTAAAGTTCTCTGATACGACTTGTAGTATACCAGATATAAAAAGTATGAAGAACATAAATAAAATGCTAGAAATGGCAGAATAATAGTAATATAACTAGAACAATCACCACAATAAAACTAAAATGATATAAGAATAACAACATAAATAACACTTTGATTCCGAGAGCAATGTTCACAAGCCTCTTCGAGGGAGAAACCTCCAGTTGAGCAAAGCTCTATTACAATAATCTCCAAGCTAGGGTTCTCATACCCTCGACTCCTATTTATACTAAATATGTCTATCAAAAGAAGCATCTAGAGGAAGATCCTTCTAGAAGCAGAATCTTCTATTAGGTCTTCTTATATTCAGCTTATTCTATTTTATTGCAAGGCCTTATTAATATTGACCTTTATTATATCCTAATATATTGTTCTACCTATGTGCGGGTTAGGACCCTAACATGATAAGTCCTCTTCATGGATTCCTTTCACATTCTTAAGATCTTCCCACCAAATGGAATCCTTTGCATTCAGGTTGAAGATGGTTATTCAAGCCTTCAAGTTTTCATAATAGTCATGAACTTTGAAGTACTTATTTAAACCAAGAATCCAAGCTTGTACCTCTTCCCCTTTCTCAACCTCTTCATCGAAAGAGGGTGGTTTGGCTTTCCTGAACTCTTCAGGGTCAAGACTTTTGGAATGCTTTCATTGCTTTCCTTTCTTCTAAGAATGTGATCTAGTTTTTCTACTAGATGATCCCTCAGAGTTTCCAGTTCCCTTTCCATAGGACTCTCAAAATGAGCATCCCCTACCTCCAGGTTCATCCTTCCTCGAGGTACTTCTGCCTGTGTGGCCACTTATGGGACCATGTTTTCATATTTTAGGTGGACTTTGACTTATCTATATATGTCGTCGGTCTACATGACTGGTTGCAGGTCCATGTTGTAGTTGGCTCTATTTATCGGATAAGTTATGCAATAAGACTGCATTGATTTCCATTTTTTCTTCTTTCTACTTTATCAATATCTCATTTTCATCCTTACAACTATGTAATTAGTCCATAAGGCTCCTTACAGTTTCAGCTAGATCCAGAGGGATCTCCACCACCCTCCTCTTGTCAGACTCTTTGTCTCTATTATGGGAGCCACCCCCCACTTCATGGTGCATCACCATCCTTTAGGCTTGTGGTTTCCCATGATCGACTGATTGTTGGAATAATGACAAAAAACTTTATGTTAGCTAACATTATATTAGTTCATGAACAACATATAGTTCATTTTTCTTAAATACACACACAACAGAAAGTTTTAATTATTTTCTTTAGTAATAGTTTAACAATACTCTTTAGGAAAGAGGTATGATAGGGCGTCACCCTTAATATTTTATTTAAACATAGTTTTTAAGTGACTTTTCCATGAGCCCAAGAAGGCCATTCTAACCATTCTCTGATACCAATTTGTAACACACCCATGGTGGGGCATCGAAATTGCGTTATTCTTAATAAAACCAAAACCCCCATTCAGGGTATCTATTCCATTATTCTCTTCCAAATCTTTCCATCCATGATCTCCATGCTCCAAACCGAGCTTAGAGATGGAATATATCCTCTCCCAAGTTCTTTGAGTGTTGATTGGTCGAGGCCACAAAGCTTCCACATGGGTTTGACTTAAATTTTTCTCCCTGAGTCCTCTGATATCCCGGATCTTCCAGCGTCCTTAATTCTATAGCAGAAATCCATCCAACAACAAATCCAATGACTGGACTTGGTCGTCGATTAACTCATAGGTTCATGGGGAATTCGGGGTTTGAATTCCAGGCCTAGCCCCTTTCATTCATCCATACTCGTATATGGGTGCGGGCTATGACCAAACACTAAGACAACCACAACACGAATCCTATGGAGTGGAAAATCTTCGAAGTTCATAATATGAAGTTGCATGTCCTTAGATATTTTGATAGCCTTGATTCAAATCGAGACTTCGGCGTTTGGGAGTTTGAACACTCCAAATCATTTTTCCTTCAAAGTACTCCATGCCCAAAGTCACAAATCGAGTGCCACACATCCCCTTCTGATGGACTTCAGAAATTCAGGACTTTAAGCCTTTAGGACTTCACTCCTCATGTTCCTCCAGAGTTCTCTTCTCTAGAGTTAAAGATCTACTGCCACATGCCTTCCTGTGCTGACGAATAGGATCTACTTCGACACTTTGACACTTTGGGGATTTTGGAAGCACCTCAACTCCTCCAGAGTCCCAAAGTCCTAGAATCCCAGTCATTTCACCAACCATGTGGGCAAGGTGGGCATGTAACAGGGGATGACATGTAGTTGGGTTAGGAGTTACACATGCCCTTGTTTGGGATGACATGTATCACATTCAAACGGGTTATAGGGTGTGTGATGCTCAAGTGGCACGTGGCTCATCAAGCTTACATCCAAATCACCATGGATGGAACCATTGTTCCTTATTGCTCCGGTTTGATCATCTTTCAACGTCCCTCATATTTTCACGGTCGAGATCCTGCCAATACCAATTTATTCATGGATTGATGATTCATAGTGATTACAAGGCCCCAACACACTCACTCTTTATTGGAGATCTCAATCTCCACAATCTAGAAAGTTCTTGCCCGATTTTGTCTAATCATGGTCGTTGATCCTCCACCCCAACGATATCAACGGTCTTGGTTGATTGCAAGCCATGAACTAGCATGTCTGTTAATTTCACCTTTTCTCTCTGCAATGATTCCCATCCATCGATATTTGTTCTCATATCGATGGTTCACAGTAATTGCGGGGCCCAATATCCGCAATATGGAAAGTGCTCATCCAACTCTCTCTAATCATGGTCGTTGATCCTCCACCTTGACGAGATCAATGATGTTGGTTGATTATGGGTCATGAACTAGCACGTCCGCTAATTTCACCTTCATGCTTCACAAAGATTCCCAACCATCGATCTAATCGAGCAGCTGGTGTTTGATCTGTTAACTCTAGTGGATCTTTGAGTCGATCCGATGACTGAGATAGGTTTTCCTACCAATGAATGACTCACATTCATATCCTCAGTCAGGTTCTTGATTCATATATGACTCTTTTTACTCAGGGATTTCAGGTAACATTTACTATGGTGAAGTTTGGCATCCCATGGAGTCGAACTCTTGAAACTATGAAATAATTATGAGCTAGCTCCTTTCGGGCTTAGTGCAGGGTTCCTAGACCCAGGTCACATGGACCTTGAGATGATTCTTGGGCTATGAACTCTAATCTTAGCCAAGTTTTGGTTAAGGTTATGGGCATGAGTTCAAGGTCTCTTAGGCTACTTGTTTGAAGGAAACAACTTCCTAACTTGAAGAACTTTAAGTTATGAAATAGGGCAAGGTAAACTTGTGAGGTTACCAAGATGGTAGTAGTGACAAGAGGATTTCTCCGACTCTAGAGCTATGATGTATCTCCCTGGGGAAAACACCTTCGAGAGTTAAACTGGAGCATACGGGAAAAACAAAAGCATAAGTTCTCAATGAAGCCAACGCATACATATAACTTAACCATTTGAATACATAAAACATTTATAGATATGTAAATACATCCATGCAACCATTAATTCCCAATTTAATGCATAGAGTATGAAAACACTTATCAAAACTAGATAACATGAAGGGACTATTGGACGGGGTGTCCATTTCCACCCGACCATAGGCTCAATCACTCCTAATAGATTTATAACTATCCATCCCTGAGCTAGACCATGATTCTTTGAGATTGAATCTCTTCTTATGCCATAGAAATAGATAGGGATGAAGGTTACTCTCCTTCTCCCAACTCAGTCTCTATTTCCCGTGATCATAACACACTCTTTTTTATAGTTCTTCCTCAAACCCGAGAGCTCAGTCTCTTGTCCCTGCACTCTTCGTAGGCCCCCCTTCTCCCCATCCACCACGCCTTCCTTTATTTCCTTTCTCAACAATATTTTTTGTGGCCTGAATCCCCAATCTGTGGTCAGGTTTGGGCGCCTTACATATGGGTTGTCTTCCCCATCCCCTCATCAACTCTTGAGGAGTTCTTCCCACCTACCAAACTGATTGTAATTCATTCTTGGGTCAGAGGGTTGTTCTGATCCTGAGAAATTAAATCCAGCAAAGTACTGGTCCAGTGGAAGTTAACGCAACCATTCTTGGTCCCCTCCACTATCTCTTTCATAGAATTCATGGTCTCTCTTAGCACATCCCCTTTTCCAGCAGTCATGCAACACTTATCCATTTTCTATTAAAATAATAGAATTTACGTTCATCGACATTTTATACAAAGTTCCATCAAATCAAACATTCACACATTTGATTTTGCAATAGTCTCTTGGACGATATAGTTATAATTACAAACTGGGGGAAACAGGGTGTTACACCTTCCAAAAAAAATTGAAAACGCGGAGCTTCACAACCAACAGAGAGAAATTGTAACAATGGAACAATTCTAGGGTGATGGGCGATAGGGAAGGTTTGGAGTCAACTACAGAAAATACACATCACTTCCATCACCTAGCCCCATTCAATTTGAATTACGAGATATCCCAGTAAGAATAACATCCACCAATAAATTAAACCATATAACCAATGCATAAACAATGTCAAACCATCGTAAGATCTAAGACCATATCTATTGCATAGTGCACCGCCCAAGATAGTTCACACGTTAACCCTTTCCATAACTCCATGCAATAATACATATTAACAATTCTATATGCGACTCCATTTGATTTTAATGAAATTTGCATAGTCCATTAACCAAACAAATAACAAAACATCTAAGACTAACACTAGTATCCATTAACTCTTTCATTCAAAATTTGCATACAGTCTTTTATTATAGTTGAAATACATAGTTTCTTCCCTTTTTTTTGAACTATAGAACCTTTCCATAATTTCCCTTTGTTTTGATCATGCTACCATTAAGTATCACTTGCATATATGTGGCTAAGTAATCATCATAAGAATAAGTAACATAGCTATAATATAGAAATTGTAAACCACATCATCCTCATACCCATAGAACCTGTTCAATGTCACAAGTTCTTACCAAAATCATTCCACAATAATGCATTATCCACTTATTATCACGCAAAATGAAACTAAGATTGCATCATAAAAAATGTAGGACTGTGTAGGCAACATCATAACAACAACAACAACAACACATGTGTAATATTTTTATCCTTGTGCCTCTAGTCTACAAGGGGATCCCACCTACTAGTATTATATTACTATCATAGTTAAATAATAGCTCTTTAGCAATACTTTGCAAGCGTAATTCATCTTTACAATTTTAATCATCAACATGTGGGAGGGAGAAAATCCTGCTAAAAAGAGAAACCACAATATCGATCGTCTTGGAACTCTTGCTTACAAGCATATCCACAAGCCTGATCTATCCATCTCTGGAGAAGAATAGATGATGGCTCATCTTCATCCTCACTTAAAATATCATTTCTCCCTAAAGGCTGAGAATGGACAAGATATCCAAAGAAAACTCTATGATTTTCCAAACAAGAGGAAACGGGGCAAGGCATAGCCTTAGAGGAAAACTCCTCCGTCAGACTCAAGAAATGTCTCTTATGTTGATACTGAGAGGGGGGTGAACCGATATCAAGTACAATTTAAAAACCTTTTCAACTTATACTTAAACCATTCAATTATAGCCAATGAGAAATGAACAATAGTATAAGAGTTACACCAATACACCACAATACACCATGCACAATAAATGAGAAATAATCAATAGTTATTGTTCAAGGGAAGTAATGACTTCCAAAGGTAGCTACAACTTCCAAATATAAAGGGAGGGATAAACCTCCAAGAGGAATATACAATCCTCCAATATCAAGAGAAGGTTGGCCTCTCCATCCTTGCCCCTCCCTTCCACCCAAGAATATATGAGAGATAATAAAATTTTACATTAAATCATCACCATAAACCAACCATTACATGGAACCTAATAATGTTTCCTGAGACTTCTTCAATTTATGAAATTCTTCAATTCTTGGAATACTTTGATCCTATAGATAATATTACTCAATGTATTCTCTGAAACTTCTCCAAGTTTCACTCGTTGAATCCCCCCCAAAAAGAAGTTATAGAGAGAATGATAGACCTTGTTCAATTCTAGTTTATTCAGGAGACCAAAATTGTACAGAATCCCCCGCGCTCAATATTTAACATCAGACTCTAAAACTCACACACACGAAACTAAAGTAAATAATTTTTCCAATGAAATTGGTCCCACTTCATTTGGATTGTCTATGAATAAGTTATGATTGTTTTACCCGGAACACTTGTTTATTGACTAGCTTCAAGACTGGTCAAAATCCCTATCTTCCACAGAGTGTATCTCCATAATTATAGCAAATCAAGAGATGAAACATTTACCCTAGGTACCTTGATATGTATTCTCAATATCATAGCAATTTCACCATCTGAATCTTTTTAGAAAATGTTTTATAGAGAAAATGGTAAGATGACCTGTAAATAACATACCTTAGAACACATGACCAAAACACTTCATCCTCCCTTGAAATCTGGCCTTCTTTACTTGTGATTTCCTCTGAAATTAGACTTGTGTATAAAATTGTTGTAGGAAAATCTCCCTGCGGACAGGTAGTTTTCCTCTTGAGAGCTAGACCCTTAACCCTAAGACAAAAGGTGCTTAACATGGACACGGACTTCCTTTTAGATCTAATCAAGTTGATGAAAAAAAGAGAAGGAGGAAGGCATGTACCTTATGAACATCATTTGTCCCTACAAGGTCCAGGATGAGCTTCGATATTGATCTCCTTGGTAGGTCCTACAAGACAAAAAAAAGTATAAAATACTTCCTACTCTACTGAGATTGGCTAAAACATAGATCCATCTACTGCAGACAAACTTATATGGAACAAGTACACGTTTGAAAGAAACAGGCCAAGCATTGATTGTATTAATGAGAATAACAATGAAGAATACTTACAACCATAGATGTTAGTGTAGCAACTTCATCAAGATCTCCTTGTCCAAACCCTTGCTTAAACAGTCCACATAGGGAATGTTGATGTTCCAAATGACATCTTCCTCATGAGATCATAAGTTAGATTCTTCACAATACTTTCCCCTCA
>ML808361.1:391607-410350 GCA_009831015.1 Picea engelmannii | reverse complement strand
CACTTGTCACCCTGGGAACTGCATGCGTTCCATCCGTACGTTTTCCTCCCATCCCTTGGGAACTCACGGGTCCTTCCAAAAGGACTTAGGATAAAAGAATGTGCACATGGATTTTTAGGAAATAACATTAAAATATTAATCCATGCCTAAGCCCACTAGGCTTAACCCCTAGGCTCATTACTCAGCCCCTTTCCCACCTTTCAGCCCTTGATCCCTTGCCCAATCTGTGGACGCTCAGTCCCCCATCACTCTTTCATCGTGGTCGATCTGCACCGGCTGTATTTATATTTTATTAGTTGACCTGCATATATACAAGTATATCACAGGCTCCTGGCCTTCAACACTTAGGCTCCCTGGCCTAACAAAACTCATAAGCCTACAACTTATACAAAACTTGGCTCACCAGCCTATAGAACATATTTACAATCTCTTTCAGAGCATGGTTTACATTGGGGCTCGGCCTTGGGGACACTACAATTGCATACGATTGAATCCACACAAATGTGTTTTTTGTGTGGAGTCCAGACGACTTCTTGGTTTTATCATGTCTATACATGGGATTAGAGTAGACCCCCTGAAGGTTGAGGCTATCCTCAATTTACCTCCTCCTTCCACACTTCGCCAAATCCAAAGTTTGCAAGGGAAGGAAATTTTTTTACGTCGATTCATTCCCAATTATGCTAAATTAATGAGAGGATTTACTTGACTTCTCAAGAAATTTTACAATTTTGTGTGGGATGACACTGCCAACAAATCCTTTGAAGCTTTGAAACTCTCCTTAACCCGTACACCACTCCTGTTTCCACCCAATTATAGTCAATATTATTTCATGTACTTAGCTGCTTTAGACTCTACCATTTCTATGGTTCTAGTCCAAGAGGATGATTCACATGATTCACATGTTATATATTATTTGAGTTGGAGTCTCACAACCACTGAGACCAAATGCCTACATGTGGAGAAATTGGCCTTGGCAGTTGTTCAGGTTGTTCAATGTTTTCGTCACTACATCTTATTATGTAGAACCACAATAATTTTTTATTGCAACCCCATGCAACACATCCTTACTTGAAAATTGTTGGGTGGCAAGTACTTTAAATGGATATTTATTCTCCAAGAGTTTGATTTGGAGTTTGAGTGATCCAAGTCAAAGAAATGTTTGGTTTTTGCCGAATTGATATGTGACCTTCCCTCTACTGAAACAAAAACTGTGGCAGAGGATTCCTTACCTGATGAATCTCTCTTTATGATCAGTTATGACGACATATGGTATGGAGATATTATCATTTATCTCCAAACCCAAAATTTTCAGCCTGATCTTTCTAGTACACATCGTCTTCGTATTCGGTATCAAGTCTGTCAATACATTATCCTTGGTGATACCCTTTACCGTCGTGGTATTGATTCTATATTTCGATGATGTCTCACCTATGATGAAGCTGAGAAAGTTTTGAATGACTGTCACTCTGGAGCATGTGGAGGTCATATGTCTCGGTATGCCACTACCCAAAATATCTTACGAGCTGGTTATTTTTGGCCTTCATTGTTTAAATATTGCATTATTTCCATCCATAAATGCCACGCTTGTCAAACCTACAACAATAAAATACGATCTCATCCTGCTCCCTTACACCTTGTAGTTTTTGTTGGTCAGTTAGCTAAATGGGGCATTGACTTCATGACATGTAACCCTCACTTGGATGGGGGGCATGGATACATCATCGTAGCCATGGATTATTTCACTAAGTGGGCCGAGGTGATGCCTACATTTTATAATACCGGGAAAACTGCAACATTATTCATATTCAATCATATCATTACTAGATTTGGTGTCTCTCAAGCCATCGTCACTAATCATGGTAGTAATTTTTGCAATTTCATGATGTCTGAAATTACCGAGAAGTTGGGTCTTTGACATTAAAACTCAACCCCTTATTATCTGTAGGCCAATGGACAGGTTGAAATAATCAACAAAGTCCTCACTACTATGCTTTAACGGATGGTGGAATTCACAATTCAAGTTGGCACATGATGCTTTTCTCAACGTTATGGGCACATCAAAAATCCGTTAATTCCGCCACGAGGTTTACACCTTTCCAAATAGTATATGGTATTGAAGCAATTTTTTCGATTGAATGTGAAATCCCATCTTTGAAACTAGCTGTCGAACTTCTCCCTAACACCTCAACTGAAGAGGAACGTCTTTTGTATTTGATGAAATTATATGAGACCCGCCGTGATGCTGCCTTAGTCACTGAAACTTAGAAAAAGTGTGTTAAAGCTCAATATGACAAGCATGTCAAACCACATGTATTTTATGAGGGTGATCTAGTTTTCCTTTACAAACATTATCGTGACTTACTAGGGGCTGGTAAATTTGAGCCCATGTGGTGGGGCCCTTACATTGTGAAATGAGTGTTGGAGAAAGGGGCTTATGAGATGGTAGATTATGATGGAATTCCTTTGATTGAACCCATAAATGGTCTTTATTTAAGAAGTACTATGCCTAAACCATTTTTGCATGAGTGCTGTGTATTTTTAGTGTATCATACTCTTGTGTGATTTTTCATTTTTTGGTTTCCGCCTTTCAACTTCTTACCTTGAATTGTGTTTGGTTTCTAGATGTCAGTGTCTTCGCTACCCTATATTGGATTTGATAATGGTTCTAGTCCCAATACTCAAAACTTAACATCTGCTACTTGGGCAATCTATGCACCTACAAATGAATTGATCAGTCTACATGGTGTTTTATTTGGTCGTGCAACTAATAATATCATTGAATATAGTGCAGTTATCGAGTTGTTAACTAACATCATTTCAGTTGGAATCCATCATTTTGTTGTATGACTTGATTCACAATTAGTAGTACTACAATTGAGTAACATTTATTCCATCCGAAGTCCTACTTTGTTATGAGTATATTTACAAATTTTCCTCTTGGAAAGACATTTTGATTACATCTAATATCAATACATTCCTAGATGTGTAAATACATTGACAGATGCATTGGCTAATTATGTGTTAGACAGACATTTGAGACATTTATAAATCCAATCACACTTTTTACAAAAACATGTAAGCCGGTAGGAACTTTATATTTATAACGATACAAGTTTACAAAAAAGTGTTTATCCGAAGACCAAAATATCAAAAATTGAAGCTCATGGCTTCATGTACAAAAAGAATCAAGGATGCTTCTCACTATAACAAGAAACTGCCCATGCTACTTTACAGAGCAATCGATCGATATATGCAGATACACCTTCTGTGTGGCATTGATAATGCCTAGGAAGCTCATCCACCGTGGCATCAAGGACATTCATGGTTAGTCCCTCCAAGTTCTGTTCTATAGTCTCAATATATGTGGTAGCTACCCCTGCTACAACACCTCTCTCTCCTCACCTATGGATAAGAGATGATCCTGGCGGATGATACGACCCCACATCTGCATTATTGAGAGCACTTGATTAGTCATTGGATAAATAACAAAAAAATATTTTATATAATTAAAATATCAAAAACATTATATAAACAAAAATTTCCTTCTTACCTATGTCCCCCCACTGGGATCCATCAAGAAGATCTAGATCTAGATCCCCATAGAAATCTGTCTCAGCATATGCATAGTCTTCCACCATGAGTAGCTTATTCCTCAGCCATTGGAAGAAAACATTGTCATACTTGGCGATCGAAACACCACCATGTTGAGCCATAATATCCACCCACCTCTTCATCCATGGATCCTGTGGAGTGAGTATACCCCACTCCACATGCAGGCTTATGACATGAACCCTCTCCAAAAATAAGGACACCAAAATGGAACTGTATCCAAATTTCTTCAACCGACCATTTCAACACTTTGTGAGTTGTTTTTTCATGCTTTTTAGGACACCCTCACACCAGTTGAAGACTCTGGGTTCCATGAAATCTATCACATATTGAAAATGGATTTGAAAATCCATATGGGGAGATTCACTCCCTGCTGCATGAGTAATGGTGTAAAGGATTGTCCGCAACGGTAAATCTTGAAAATATCTGATGGCTACCTTGCCACTGTGTTTTTCGGTACCTGGAACACAATGGTGGCGAACATAGTAATCCATAGGTTCACCTCCACCCCTGCTGCATGTGAGTGATACCTGTGAACCTCAGAGAGACAACCCTATCAGAAAATAGATATCCTCTATATCTATTGTGAGTGTATGAACACCCACGCGAAAATCCTGTTCGTTCACATTCCACATGTGAACCAAATACTCTAACAACCTCAACTGGGCTCTCATGCCCTGAATTCTAAAAAAATTGAGTAACCCACATTGCCTTACAACCATAACTTTCCCTGGGTCATTCCTGACAAAATAATCCTCTTCTTCATGCTCTCACTCATGCCACTCGAGCATCTTGACCAAGGAAAGCCCGCCAAGGAACATTAAAAGGAAATTAGAAACATAAAATTCTTTCCTGGGGTTTTTTCTAGTTAAATTTATCTTTTTAAATTTTTGGTTGTAGTCGTCGCAGGGCTGTGATTTCATGTAGAGAGACATAATTGCACCCTGCCTTTAGGGTCACCTGTGATGATGCAAGATCATCGCAGTTCACGATATAGGGCACCTGCGACGATATCAATGTGTAGGTAGCCCCAAAAAATCGACCCAACACCGAAATTTAACCAATGAAAACAAATTTTGAAACCATGAAAAGATGAATAAGAAGAAGATTAGTTGTTTGACAGAGATAGTTGCAAAATGATCGACCACACGCTCCACAATTGACAGTTGAAATTCAAGGAGAAAAAGGGCTTTGGAGCACTATTTTGGTAAATTTGAAAATGAAATGGTAAAATGGTGTTTTGGGGCTATTTTTTTGTTTTTTACCACTTTTTATTTGCAAAATTATATTATTTTTATATGTTATCCATGCCCTAATGTCTTAACAACTTGGAAAAGTGTTGAATTTTGGATATTAAAAGGTCTAGAGATGAGGCATTTGAACAGGGGTCCACCCTTTTTTGATTTGTTTTAGCATATTTTTCTTATGTACAGATCCTTTTAGGGTTTTTCACAAAAAACTCAGAGCATCGTCTTAATTCTTTCTCACACTCGTGAAACCATGAGAATGTAATCGAGTAGTATTTTTTCATTTTTTCGAGCTCACATTGGTAATACGAAAAGCAAAACCTATGGAGGATCCTTTAAGCTCTTTTCAATCTCCCTAAATAGGAAAAGATGGCTGAGAGACCTTGTTCTTTTCACGCTTGTAAACGTATTTGAAGAAAACATCCGATGAGAGGTAGGTTATATATTTTTGGGTCTCCTCAGATTAAATTATGAAAAAGGACCCGATGGAGTTCTCTTTTAGTTTTTTTCAGACTCTCTAAAAATGGAAAACCCCTAAGTTTTATTTCTTTGGACTCATTAAACAAACATCGAAAGACCCATACTGGATCAATCCACTCCTTCTTAGGGTTCGTTAAACATACTTCGAGGGAATCATCTGAAGGATGAGCTTACATTTACAAGCATATGTTATGCTCCTCAATCTTGCGTAAAAATAAAGAGGTACTCGCCATAAATGGTGGGGGAAAATTGGAAAAGAAATGTGTCTCTATATTTGTGTTAGTGGAAACAATAGTTTCTCTTGAACATGAAACCCCCCTTCGTCATTGTATCTGGGTTGGGAAATCCATTTGTCTCTCATTTGACCATCCACAAGTTCATATGTCGAGTCCTCCTTGAGTCAATGCTGCCAATACAATTGTGGTGTTGTTCATATGTTAAAGAGAAGTCCAACCTAAACAAACCTTCTATCGAGTCGGCCATCTGCAGTTATAAATTTTCTACCATGTTGGCCTTCCCTGTGTCAGTTCCGAATCACTTCATACTCCGATCTACTTCAAATTTGTTACATATTTCGTGTCATTGATGGGGCATATATCAAGGCTCTCCTATGAAAATTCTTTCCCTGTTGACTTCAACTCATTATCTTGGAACAAGATTTAGAAATCATTTAGTACCTTAGAACCTACATGCCTCAATGACAGGTTTCTTCGCTTTCAACAATGGGTTCACATCATTGATCCCTGATTGGAAGATTCCATTGAGTCTTCGAATTCAACTCATTTATTCACATTCGTTGGATTGTACTAGGGTACCTTAGGATTCATTGATATCAATGGTGATTTCCCTCGCACTTGTTAATGATTTTCATTAATGACCGGTAATCAAGTGGTTTCTACCATGTTCGACTTCGACATCTACAATCACATGGCCAGATTCGTACTTAGAGACGATGCAAATAAAGACCCTGGATCTCATCATCTTGTTCAAGGTTGCGACAGAGTATTCATAAATTTGTACTGACACATAGATCCACTGTGTATGTCTCGTGGCTATGTTCGAATTTGAATTCTTTTAGAGCATAGATCCACAGTGTATTCCTGGTGGCTATGCTGAATCATGATGACATGGATCCACAGTTTATGTTTAGTGGCCATGAATCACTTGACACTTATAATTAGAGTCACTTGTAGTCTGAGCATGGGAATGCCTACCTCAGAAGATGGTATATTATTATGCATATGCTTGATTGTTTGCAGGTTCCCGATCGATGTGCTTCTTGTTTTCGACACACACATTCTACAAAGTATTTCAGCTGTCACGAGTTCCAGTTTAATACTTTCCGGGGAATTCTATTACACATTATTTTGGTCACCTCAGTGATCAACTGATAACATGTGTTCATGTTCCCTGAAAATATTAAAAGAGACTTTCTCCAAGAGAAAACTGGTTTTCTTTTCCTCTTTCAAAAACGATAACAAGGAAGGTCACCACACCCTGTTGTATGCATGGGGTGCGACGATGCCTGATCGTCACAAAATTCCCTAAATTTGGATAGTGACATCATTGCATACTTCCTGTACATAGGGTGTAACAATGCTTAAAGCATAGGAAAAGTCAAAATTCACGAATGTTCTAGAAGGGAATCTTCTAGAAGGAGAGGTGGTCTCCGATCGGTTTGGATCTTACTCGATTCTATGAGTACCAACTCCCACGTATTGTTTTTCTCAATCTGATCAAGTTCATCATTCATGGCTTTAACCCAATGGTCATCTTTTCTAGATTCATTAAAATTCTTGGGTTCCAGCATGGATATGAAGGCTATATGTGATTGTTCAGTGTTTTTGATTATCTTTCTCCTGGTTTGTACACCTTTGTATTTTTCACAAATTATCTGACTTGCAGGATGATTCTTTTGAGTGATTATGGAGGAGGAATTTGATGTTGTCTATTGATTTGAGTCTGTTTGAATATTTACATCTTCATCTGGCTCAGAGTCTTCTTGTTCTGATTCTTGGACCTGTTCATCTATATCCTTTATTGTTGATTCAGTATTGTTCACCCCTCTTTCTGGGATTCCTTCATCAACTTTTATGTCAATACAGTCAACCAATCTATGCAACCTCTTATTATAACATTTGTATCCTTTACTGTTTGTAGAATACCCTAAGAAGATGCCTTCATCAACCCTGTCATCATACTTTCCAAGGTTCTCATCATTATTCTTTAAGTAACACTGACTCCCAAAGACTTTGAAGTGTTTGATTGAAGCATGTCTCCCATACCACAGTTCATAAGGTGTCTTGTCGATGTGTGGTCTGAGGTCGGCTTTGTTAAGAACACAGACTGCTGTGTGTATTGCTTCTACCTAGTAAGTTTGACCAATGATCTTCTCATTCATCATTGATCTGGCCATTTGCTGCACTGTTATGTTTTTCCTCTCAACTACTCCATTTTGCTGTGGAGTTCTTGGGATTGTGTATTCTCTCTTGATCCCACGTTTATCACAGAATTCCTTGAACTCACTTGACATAAATTCGCCTCCTTTGTCTGATATTACTGCCTTTAACCTCTTGCCTGTTTGATTCTCAGTTAAAGCCTTAAATATTTTAAATTTCTCAAATGCTTCAGCTTTTTCCTTGAGAAAGGCAACCCAAGTAAGTCTGGAGTAATCATCAATGATCAACATGAAGTAGTTGTCTTTCCCTATGCCTTCCTATCTTGATGGTCCACATAAATCCATATAAACTAGTTGGAGTGGTTTCTCTATTGAAGTAGAGCTCTTGGATTTAAACTGTCCTAGTAAGCTTTTCTACTTGGCAGGGTTTACACACAAAATCTTGTGGCTTTGATATTCTTGGAAGATATTTTACTACCTCAATATTTTTGAGATTGATTAAGTGATCAAAGTTTATATGTCCAAGTCTCCTATGCCATAACCAACTCTCATCATGTTTGCTTAGATGACATTCTTCTCTATCTTCTTTGAGCACATATACATTATTTTCTGTCCTTATGCCTTTAGCCACCACGTGTCCTGAGTTTACAAACTTTATCTTGCATTCCTTGGAAGTGAAAACCACTTCACATCCTCTGTCACACATTTGACTTACACTGAGCATATTATGTTTCATCCCATCTACAAGAAGAACATATTGGGCTTTTCCTTTTCCATTACTTAAACTCAACATCCCTTTACCCTTGATTTTACCTAGAGCATCATTTCCAAAGGTTATGTTTCCTGATTTGCTTTCACTTAGAGATAGAAACTTACCTTTGTCTCCCGTCATATGTTTGGAGCATCCACTATCTATATACCAAGGGTTCTTTTGTCTTTGAGCTAACAACACTAATCCACACTTGTCACTTTCTTTCTTCTTCCAAACCTTGACATTTTCAGCAGGGGAATTCAAATCTGGTTCATAGTTACTTAAGAGACAGTCAATAGCTTTATGTCCATAGTTATGACAGATGCAACATTCTGGTTCATTGAATAAAGGATCATGTTATCACTGAAATTTCATCCACAAATGGTTAAAATAATCCAGCATCGTCAAACAGTTATGAGGTCACCCATGGACCAAAATTACCACAATTTTTTTTCCAAAAGGTTCAAAACTATACAACCAGTGATAAAATTAAAGTGCGCTATGAATACAAAGGGTGCGCGTGCACATGCATAAAACAGAAACGTAGGAAAAGCGCACATGCACCCAATGCATGAATGTGGTCGCTAAAAGATGTGCACATCTGAGAACGATGCATTTATGAGATTGGTCAGCCTCCCACCCACTTTTGGTTTAGCTTCCAAGTTGATTTGACACCCAAATCTCGACTGGATCTGACTGGGTGGCTGGTCAAAGACCTAAAAATTCCCTAATTAGCCTCTTTTCACACTACAAGCTAGTTGCACAATATCTCAAAGAGTTTCTATAAAACAAGGCCATGGGTGCACTTCATTTTCAAGGAATTCAATAGCAAAGTTATGTTGCTGCTATTCTCTTGAGGAATCCTCTATTCTCATCAAGAGTATACTAGCACCATTACATTGGGCAATCCATCTCACCTCTTGAGTGGATTAGCTTGGAATTCTTTCACCATTTCATTCAAAGTTGTAAGAAGATATTATTTGAGGGGGTCCAAGAGCCCTCCCCTGGAGGAAGAAGAGACTCATAGTCCTCTTTCTTCTCGGTGTTTTCTTTCACTAATATAATCCTTGCCATTGGTGACATGAGTCTTATTGGTTTTTTGTTCTTATGTCCTTATGCTCACTAGTTTAGTTGTTATTTTATTTCTTGGTTTAATTATTAGTTTGTTCTTTTATATTTCTTTCTCTAATCCTTTCCCTTACAGCTGTCTTGCTTAGCTAACCCAAATAAGCTTGTAAGCACCTCCGTTTTGCTCATCTAGGTGGAAAAAGAGATGCAACAGATCATAACGATTGTTATGCTTAAGCTGTGTCCTTTTCCCATCCATCAAGTGATTTGCAGTCTGTGGTGGTTTGTTACTTGGAGGTCTCATTCTTTGTTGTGGCAGATATCTATACCTTGAATGTCTTGATTGCTCATATCTCAATTTTAAAGAACAATTTATAGCTTCATGACCAAAGTTAGAACAGAAAAAACAATATCCATAGAAAAAACATTGGTACCTGGAAAGTGGCTATCTTCTTTGAGAAGGTCGATTTCTTCCATGCTGATGAGTTCTTTGAACAAAGAGTACATTATTTCTCTAATATATAGTTTCAGTTTTGGTACCTCTTTCGTTACTCCTCCTGGGAAGCTAATTATCTTCTTTTGTTTCTGCAGGTTTTTTGTTGTCATAGATGGTAGATTTGACAAACTTGATGGGTTCGTTGTTGCTTGGCTGATCACTACTTGATCCCTATTCATAACCCAGAATTGTTTTCAGCTTTGGGTTTCTTTGCTGATTCAGAATGGTGGCCAATTCTTTCGAGGCTTTGATACTTGATAGATTCTGATGATACAAGGCTTGAAACTTCTCCATCTCTTTCCTAGTTTTCACTACTTCTTCCTCCAGAGCTTCACATCTTTCTTTCTTTTCTGATAACTGTTGTTTTATAATGTCTTCGATTTTCTTTGCCTCTTCTAATTCCACTTTTAGCAGGGAAAATTCTTCGTCAGGTTCTTTACTGGATTTCTTGAACTGTATCAACAATTGTTTTTGCTTTCTCATCTTAATTCTTAGTCTGTCAAGCTCTTCTAATGCATTGATTAGTTCTCCTTCCAGGTCAACCACAACTTCTTCTTCATTAGAATCACTTCCTGTGCTTTTATTATCATAATCCTCTTTGTCCATAAGTATGAAGTCATTTAGTTTATCTTCAATAGAGGAGTCATTGTTTTCATCATCTGAAGGATCATCATCATTGTTTACACAAAGACTTTTCTTCTTAAAATTATTCTCTTTAGAGAAATTTCTGTGTTTGTGCTTCTCCTCATCATCATATGTCTAATCCATTCTTTTGTGAGGACATTTATTTGCAAAATGACCTATATTACAATAGTTGAAACATTTGGAAGGTAGTTTACCTTTGTATTTGCCTGATCCCTTCTTTAGTCTTATCACAAATTTTGCTTCAATTTCATCAGGCTCAAAATCCTCATTCTTGTCTGCCTTAAATGATTCTTCTATGGAGGTGGGTTTATCTTTAACTATTCTCATTTCATATGCAGTCAATGTTGCTAGAAGTTTATCAAACTCCAAGGCTTTTAGATCATTAAGTTCTTCTATAGTAGAGACCTTCGGGTTGAACCTATCTGGTAGAGATCTCAAAATTTTCTGAACTAAAGAAGGTTCCTCAATTTTTTCACCAAGTGCTTTCATTGCATTTACCAGTTCTTCAACTCTCAGAAAGTACTTTCCAACAGTTTCATCCTCTTTCATATTCATCTGTTCAAACTGTACTCTGTAGGTTTGAAGCTTGGTGTCCTTTACCTTCTCATTACCTTCATAACTGCTAATGAGTTTGTCCCACATTTCTTTGGCAGTTTCTAGGTGCATAAGTTTTACAAATTCTGCTTCTACAAGCCCACTCAAGATAGCTTTCATAGCCTTAGCATTGAAGCTGAATTCTAGCTTGTCCTCCTTATTAGCTAGTACAACTGGCTTTGTATAACTAGTCTCTACCACATCCCATACATCTGCTCCTAAAGCCATTATGTAGGTTCTCATTCTAATTTTCCAAAAGGCAAAGTTTGTTCCATTGAACAGAGGGCCCTTATTGGTTGAAGTTCCTTCATGGATTGAGATGTTTAAGCTCTAGGATCTACCCTTAGATAAAAGGGGCTGGATCTGATACCAATTGTTGGACAATTGAGAGGGGTGGGGGGCGTGAATCAATTGTTACTATGCTTAAACAATTATATCCATTTATAAATTCATTACAGAACTTCTCAATGATGATCACAATAAATAAGAAGTAGAGTATTCAACATCAATCACACACATATATAGTACAGAGACAGATATTCCCGAGGAAACCCATAAAGGGTGAAAACCTCTTCTTCTTTATATGATAATTATTTTTTGTACATTATCAATCTTATGAGAACCAACTCATAATGAGGCTACAACCTCTGTTTTGCAAGATGCTACTTGCTGAGAGCACCAACTCTCTGATTTCTCTAGCACCAACTAGAAGGAAGCACCAACTCCCTCACTATTCCAGCACTAACTGGATGGAAGCACCAACTTCCAGTTACATAGGAACTGACCTGTATATCAGACAACACTTGTTCTCCCTTGCACCACCCTGCCACCTTGATTTCTATGGCTTCAATCATATGGAAGCTACAACTCTCCTGTGTTCAAGAACCCACTTGAACCTCTGAGGACAATAGTCCTCCCTAACACCTCCCTTCCACCCTAAAATATAAATATTTGTTACTGAAACTTATTACAGTGATATAATGTTCATTGATGGCTTACCAGTCTCATCACTATTCTACTACACTGCTCTGCTCTACCTGCATCAGTGTCTTCCTGCACACATTCCTTGCGCTTTCTATTCTTCTACCTTTTATGCTCTGTGTTCCATGTCCCTTCTATGCACCATTCCTCTTCTGTGCATTTCAGCTGCTGCACCCTGCCTCCTTCTTCATGCATTAATCATTCTCAACAACAACCCCCATCTCTTCTTTGTTCTACATTTTTATAGTATCTATGCTCCTTGTGCATGCTATATTCGCAATGCTTCTACAATCTCTTCCCATGTCGAGTCCTCTAGTGATCATCATGGCGACTCTTCGTCTTCTCTAGCGGTTACCCCAATGCATTCATCATAACTGGGCGTTATGCTGAGATTCATTAGCTTCTCTGGCAATCTAGACTCTTTGTCCTCTCTTACATATGTCAATCGTCTCTATGACCAATCTTCATTCCACTGGCAGATGCCTAGAGACCCTTCGACTCCTTTGGAAATCACCCTGAAGTCTCTTCGAGTCCTCTGACAGAAACCATCAGTGGTTTCTAGCAGTTACAGTGTGAACCTCTGCAGCCTTATGCATTTGGAACCTTTCACCTTTCCTTTCACATGTGCCCTCAGGTGGTGACCAAATGCCTGTTTAGAAGGTGCTTTCATGACTTGCATTTCGGGGATTCTCCCGTGAGTCTCCTTGACTCCTTCCTATGGAATTCCTGATACCCAGAATGGAGCCTAGCTATGCTAGCTCCTTCTACTCACGTGACCATTGGAAATGAACAAGAACTTATACATAGGGCGCTTTTGTAATTCACAATTCGAGAATCTGGAGATGAGGCATCCCGACTCTCCAAGTCGCGATCTCCGAAAAGAAGCTTGGCAACTCTAGCTCTTCTCTCCAACTCTCGATGATGTGACCACGAGATATAACCACTCGCTAGTCATTTGATCACTTCTCTCTTCATATCGATGGTCCACGATCCATGGTGATTGGATGACTATCCTTCATCCTGGAACTTCAGCTTTCGAGACTTTGGGGGAGTATTGATGCTAAAACTCCCAAAACTAAACTCTAGGAGTGACATCATTCTTGTGTCACTCAATGACGTGTCATAAGCCAGGTGGCTGCCACGTGTCACTCAGAGTTGTGATTTCTAGTGGCCTAAGATGCTGAGTAAACTTGACACTTGTCCTTGTATGATTGCACCACATGTCCTTGCTGACGTAGATTGCCACCTATCCTTTCTGACGTGGTATGTCATGAACTACCTTCTGGATCTGATGACCCAGATTTGTCCTTGATCCAACGGCTCAGATCATATCATGATTTCACATATTGTGAGTTGGAAGGTTAGAGAACTTTGTTATTTTAACTTTCCAGCCATCGAAACGATGATCTTTTTCCACGTGTCCTATGGAACTAACGGTTTAGATATTATCGCAATTTTGCCACGTGTCCTTCTTGGATCAATGGTCTAGATTTCTCCTCGATCCGATGGCTCAGATAATTTAAAAAATTTTCATATCACGATTTGGAATGATAGATCACCTCATTCCTTTGACATTCTAGTCAGCGAAATGATGATCTTTCGACATGTCTCCTTCGAATCCAATGATCCACGACTGTCCTTGATGGACAACCAAGATTCCTTCACAGTTTTGGAGAGTTGGATGACTCTTGGTGTTATCTGCCTTGCATCTTCACCATATCTAAAGGCTATTGGTCCTTCGTAATTACTCCAGATATGACGACCTAGATCTTATCGTGATTTGGAAGGTTAGAGAACTTCCTTCCTTTGACCTTTCAGTCAGTGAAATGATGATCTGTGACCACGTGTCCTGCCTGAAGATGGATGGTCCTCCTACTTTCAAGATTTTGTAAGCCCGCTTCACCTTGCACTTTAAAGAATGCTTAGGTTCTCCTAGATCCAATGAGGGGTGGACCCCACACTCGGATCTAACACTTGAGATCTGTCCTCCATCTGCACGCTTTGTCCTGTTTGAATTCAGATCTGATGGTCATCGAGAATTCTGAATGGGTTCCAATGATCTATGTCACTTCTCTTCCCGAGCTTACACATCCTCCTGACTTGGAAGAATTTATAAGCATCAAAGGTCTTGACCTTATGCTATCTCTCTTGAGATTTGGCAACGAGTTAACCTCAGCCCTAGTGCACACCTATGCACTGCATGCGACTCTGTGCTAATCCTCCTGAGCTTACATTGTTCTTGTTTTGCCATCGATGCACACTCTGATATTTCCATCAATGTCAAGCACACTCTGCCTGTAAACATGCCAACACATTGAAAAGAAAGAGAGGATTAACCCTCTGTTATAGTTGCAAGAGGCCGAGAAATCTTGCTAAGGAATGCCCTAGTGGAGGACCTAGTTGCCTCTGTTGTAAGGCTATGGACCATGAAGTGTTGGATTTCCCTAGAATGATCGCTAAGCTTGAAGGAATGAACCTGAGTCAAGAGAACCATAAGGCACATCTAGAAAAGAAGAACCCCAAAAAGAATAAGAGAAAGTATGGATATGAATAAAAGAAACCTTGAATGACCACTGACATGTTAGCTTATCAGAGATCTTCAAAGAGAAGGAATGCATCGAAGCAAGAATAGGGGAATTCAACATTGAATGTGTTTTGGATGAGGAAAAATAGATGAATATTATGCTAGAGAGAACCTGGGAAGCTATAGGAAGGCCTGCTATGATCCCTTCACTAGGAGGAATAAGTTTATTCAGAGGAAATCTAGTAAACCTATGTGGAAGGCTCGCTCGGATACCTATGACTGTCAATGGAACTTCGACAAAAGAAGACTTTGAGATTATTAAATTTGTTGAAGACAACGCCTTGTTTACCATGCTAATAGGAAAACCTTGGATTGATAGAGATCAAGCTAGATGAAAGGAAGAAGAAGAAGTTTTGGAACAGAAGAAGCAAGAGTTAAAAGACTTTATGACCAGAAGGATCGCGCACTTGATTGAGGAATGGAAGAGAAGGTCACAGATATTTAATACTAGCAACTGGGATGTCTAAGCTAAGAGAACACTAGAGGATCCCCAAGAGATTGAATTACCTACCCCAGGCACAAAAGAAGTATTACCCAGAAACCCTAGGAAAGAATTTCAACAACGCGAAGTAACTAAGACCAAAGAAGAAAAGAATCAGAATGACAAAAACATTACCAAGACAAATCTCACTGGAAAGAAGGCTAGAAAGTTAAGAAAGAAAAGGGCTAATACTGAAATATTACAGGAGGTTCTAGAGGAGACCTCGCAGAAAGAAAAATTACAGAATTTGAGCTTCGTCGGGATATCAGAACAACGAGATATGGCACTTCACCATGACGAAGAAATATAGTCGTTGGGACCGATATATCCATTCAACTTCTACTCTAAATGAACAAAAAAGAAATAAAGGTTCATCATCATACCATTGGACCACGCTATAACGAAAAAAACAGAGTTAATGAATCCTTCATATCCGTTGCAAGTGATCCATTACATAAGTTGTCTATTTATCCCACTGCACCATGCAACGAGAACACTTTTGCTAAGTGAGAATTTGAGCTCCCAGCCTTGATTAAGATTGCCCAGTGATCACTATGCCTTTTCCTTCTACCCTATTGTAGTGCCCACATTACTTTGAGAACCCGAGATATCCATCCCAAGCGCGTATGTCCGAAGAGATCACCGCCGAAGAAGAAACTGCGACAGAAGTTCTGATTGACTTAATGGCTGAAAGAACCATGTTAGGAAGATGACTATCTATAGGTGTAAAAGCATCACCAACACAAGGAGTGCAAGCCTCCCCACCGACTACTCGATCCGGTCCATCCCGACCAATCGACGAAAAGAGAACTAAGCATAGATATTATCTTACGAACGCTAAATTGATTCCGAGCATTCTACCTGCTTATCTACCACCTCTGAGTGGCATCATCACTCATGCTAGTGTACCCCATGAATTTGAGTATGCTTTGATCACTACGTACCTTCCGAAAGAAGTGCGTGCAGTTCATGTTGACCAGGATAATTTCACCATGTTGAAGTTCAGTGACTTCAACCTTGGTGACAGGAAGGCTTACAGTATGCTCGCCCCTCATAAATATCTGACGTGAACCAAAGGAAAGAACTCCAAGATTATCACTCATTCATGGACCTAGAACTTATTGCAGTCAACCCTACTTAATGTAATGAATATTCCTCACTTCGGGAGGCATCAAGAAGTGAACACGTGCATCAAGTTGCTGCTGTCCTGCTATAATGGAGGATACTTATGGTTGAACCACCACATCACAGTGGATATGACTTTTATCAATCGGATCATAGGGCTAAGCATGTAGGGCCCTGACCCACAGGATTTTTACCTCGACAAGACCTCAGATCATGCTCTTGCGCAGAAGATAAAGGATACGTATGGCGATTTCAAGAAGAGCACATGAGGCCACAAGGTATCCTCTATCCAGAGTGATGTAGTGCACCTTTCTTGTCAGCTGATCGCAGGCAAGCTATTTCGCAAGAACCGACCGACCCAAGTGACCAGATTTGTAGTAGACCTCACAGGGAAGTGCGCAGAGGGACTACATATGAATTGGGCCAAATACTTGGTGAACCAACTAGAACTGGACTGCAGGGAAGTGCAGGACCAAGGGTACGAGTTCCATTTTAGTTGGCTGCTCATATTAATCACTTTCATCGCATGGGATATGCCAGAAGGTGCAACCTTCCCGGATGTTGAGCCCTTTGTACTACTGGCCGCAAATTTCAGTACACTGTGGTATTCCAACGACATGAACAAGCAGTGGAAATCCAATGCCATCTTCCACACTTATTACAACCAACTGAAGATCGCAATCTAGGCTATGCCTCGCATCACCCCAAACACACTTCACAGATTTAGGCCATTGATGAAATTCAACGTGGACCACCACTTCATCTACATCACACCATGCGCTGATGAGCATCACCAACAATTGTAATCCTACTACAAAATAATAGTGGAAGACTTAGAAGAGATTACTAAGGAGTGGTCGGCATACCTCCTCATCCTAGCTGACCCCGCGGAGCTATCTGATGTTGATAGTCCAGAATCCATGCACAATACACCTGGACAGAGAAAGACCAAGAAGAATGAATAAGCCCAGGATGTCCACAACACTTCAGCACATACTCCTTCTATCTCACCTGAGTGCAGAGGTGATGGCGGAGAAATAGATGGCACCGAAGTCGAACATAAGAAAGATGAGGTCACATTGCCAAGAGACGAAGATGATCCCTCAAAGAAAAGGAAGGTTTCCCCTTCGAAACCTTCTTCAAGGAAGAAAATGAAATCAACTAGAACCCAGTTTGAGACCACCCTAACCTCAGATGACTTCAACTTCATCGTCGCTGCACTAAACGATGCTTCGCTGGAGATAACAGAGAAGCAAGAACCCAAGTAGGAGGAGATGTTCATTCGGATCAAGGTCAAATTTCAAGAAGTGCAGTAGGCACTACAGTCCAGCCGCGTAGTATCCACTACGCCCCTGACAACAGGAACATCGGAAATGGGAGATGAGCCAACTCAACTCCACTAGATTGTCGATACGGTCGAAGCTTGCCTTCGACGAGCACAGGAGGAAACAACACAAGCCACCCAGGCTCTAGCACAAGCATAGGGAGCTCTGCTAGGAAAACGCAGTAATGCAGAATGAGAGAAGATTTCTATGCAAGATAAGTTTGATGAAGAGAAAGAAGAGATACAACAAAGAAAGGAACAGTTGCTCGTTGAGAAACTTGAAGTTAAGGAAATGGTCAACAGAGCACTTCACTCTATGAAAATCATTGAAGTCTAGAACGGAGACCAAGTTCCACAACAAGTGGCACAATTGGAAGAGGTAATCCAGAAGCACCAGCAGTGCATTGCAGATCTAGAACTCCGCGCTGTACCCGAAACCCATCAGGAGATAAGAGACTAGCAAGAAGCAATTGCTCGTAGCACAATTGGTAGATTAAAATCTCTTTCCTTGGAGTGCAAGCAACTAAGTAATCAGAACTCCTAGACATACAAAAGCCTTACAGAGAATCCAGAATTGTAGACGTTGGAGTCACAACTCCAAGAAGAAAAACAACATGAGGATACGCTACAGGTACAGCTAAAGGCCCTGCCAGCTGTAAACAGGATGAAGAGATCGCATGAACAACGTACAACTCAACAACAAGTTCATATGCTTCAAAGTAAAGTGATGGAAGTCACTCAATGACTTCAACCTTGTTGACGGGCGAAAATGACCACTCGTCAACTGGAAGAGCGAGTTCGGTCCAGGGTTGTCTAATTAACCCAAGCCGTTTGGGTTGACTCACTCTGACGGGTTTAACGGCTCCGTTGGCCAATCTAGAATCCTAAAAGAAACAAATAAATAAAACAAAGAAACAAAATAACTCACTAATTGCTAATTACTAATATATATATATATAT
>ML808361.1:375038-391307 GCA_009831015.1 Picea engelmannii | reverse complement strand
CATAAAAAAACAAATGTAGAAATGGTTCTTTTGATGAAAGTAAATATTAAAAGCAAAAGGTACTATTTTTTTTTTTTTAATCTATATGCATTTGTAAGATCAAATATTAAACTTCTATTTAAACATAAAAATGTAGACAGTGAAAATTATACTACATATAAGAATTTCGATCATAAACAAGCAAGAAAAAAAGAAAAAAGAATAGACTAACCTATTAATCACTGGAAGAGTATGCATCCAACTGTTTGCGTAAATTGTACATCAGCCCATCCACGAGATAAATCTGCTGTGCATCTTCACACTGTTTGGGATAAACACCAAACTTTACATTAACTGGTGTATTTAATTGATAAAATGATAGGACACAAAATAATACCTGTGATATAATAGACTGCAAGTAATAACGCATAAGATAAATCCAACAGTTACAACTTGCCTTTAATCAATCAACATGTTTAAGGTAAATCTCATAATATGAATTGAATGATCATTCATTGTTTTCATAAAACTGAAGCATAAAATCGTGAACTGTGAGAGAAAAACTATCTTGATAACATAATAATCTATGAAGACAAAAGCTATCAACAATCATCAAATTATCAAGATAAACAAATTAAAGACAACAACAACATTTACAAATGGCTAAAGCATAAATGTAAATACTTGTTATGTCCAAAATTGAGTATAAGTTGTTCACAAGTAGCCCCAGGCCAGGATGTCCCTGATTACAAAAATAATGGGTTTATAAAGGCCTGAAAAAAGATAGATGTTTCCCCTTCTGAGATCATATATTGATTACAAAAATAAAAGGGGGATACAACCACCCAGATCATACTAAATCCTCTAAATATAACAAAAGTTCATTTCTATTCACACAAAATGCATCAAAGATATGACTGGAAGGTCTCAAGGATGCCTCAGATCAATTGATAATCATGAACACCTGAATATCCTGAAAGGAAAAGGAAAAATATAAAGATTTAGATACATATTCAACCATTGATTTGCAAATTTTGAATTAACATAACTGGCTACAGAATCTGTGATTCTATAGCTAGTTATTTTAGTAAAGGAAATCCAATTTGTTGTAAGAACAAAGCAATCTAGTTTTAACAAATAATCCTATTTTAAGATAAAGAATCATACCTCCAACTATGAGATCAAATCGTATTAGACAACCTTGGAATTTACAATGGCTGTTGCAGCCTCAACGTTTTTAAATACTACATTGCCTGTTGTCTTCATACGTTTTTATTTTCCTTGAATAACAGACTCGAGCCTATGGTTTTCCTTCGTTAAGACACTGATCTGATCAGTGAGAGCCTTAACCCGTGACTGTAGGATAAAGATATCAATATAATATCTATCAATCCAGGATAGACAGACTTCACACTTCGACTGTGCGGCGGTTGCATGGGAACAAACATGATTGTGAAACGGAGCATCTTCCACATGGACAATAGATTCATTGCCCAATTTAACTCCAGGAAACTTTGCATTGTGTTTTAGACAGGGAGGTAAATTGTCCACAAAGTTGTAGGGCCGATCGAGGTGTGGCTCGAATGAAAGGGGATCTTCTTCAGCGAGGAACCTATCGATTTCAGAGTCTAAACTCTCATGGACCTCGATCATGGTGATCGAGCTCGCATGAGGGTTTGACTTGTTACGAAACCTCCTCAAAATCAGCCTCCCAACTCTCTTGTTCTTAAAATTTATATCAACATTTTTTTTAGATATCTTGCCTGTAGATTTCTTTAAATTTTTAATAGAGTCGTTAAGATGTGTAGGTTGCCCATGGGTCTACTCAATAACCTTTGGATTGGGTAAGGGTTTGCTGTAGGAGGCTGAGACACAGGCCTGGGTAGGTGAGAGGGGCACTGTAGGGTAGACAAGGGTCTCTTCAACCATGAGTTTGTCGACCTCCTCCATATCAGGGTTACTATAACCATTTCTGGTGATGAATGAATCCCAACTGTCATTCTGCAACTCTAATTGATGCACAAGCAAGATTTTTATTAAGCCGTGATGGAAGAGGCTCGAGTCTGATCGTTGTTTTCTATACCTTTTTCCCATTTTATAAAGGCTCCTCAATAAATAATACGACATGTTCAAGGGAAACCCCATAAAAACCATGAGCAGACGCAAATGATAAAGAAACACAAGACCAAAACACCCTTCACAGGTGACAAACTATTTTAACACAACAAGCAGATCGTGCCAGTGAAATTTCAGTAAAGAGATGGGCATACCTTTGTCACACCCTTTTATTTTCAAAGATGTAAAAAGCAGACTCCAAGGCACTTCTTCCACCTTTGCATTTTTGAACCACCTTTGACCACTTGCACGGAGTCCTGTAGCATGACTTAAGAAATCCTCTGTAATCTCAAGTTGGACATCACCCACCTTATCTCTACACCCATCGAAGGAGAAAGCGAATTCCTGGGAAGTTTGTAAATTGAAACCCTGAAATTTTCTAAGGAAAATGAGCCAACCATTACTCTCTAGATCATCTCTCGCATCGTCATATAAGAGCAGAGTTTGAATGCCATTGGGTTTGACTATAACAACATAAGCCATACTGGATGAAAGGGTAATCAATCAAACACAACGTGCGGGGAGGGTTTGTGAGGCAGACCAGAGCCATACCCTGAGCTCGAGAAACACCAACAGTGAATGATATATGAGCAGAAAACTCATAACGATAAGATGGGCGCTAATTGAATTGCATGCGAAGAGGGTTTGCAAAGCCCAAGACTAGTCTTGGAAATGATGTTTGACTGCAAATTGTATTTCCAATTGTCATAAAGTACAAACCATGACCAGAGCATGCAAAATGAAAATAAGTGCGCACATAGTGGGTTTGATCATAAGGTTTAGGGGAGGTTGAAAATAAAAAATCAAAGGCCTAGTAAAAAGGAAACGTATAACCAAGAATTAAACAAAAACCATACCAAAACTCAAATAAAAAAGGTCCTTTGTTTATATAACTATCAATCCCTAAGCATGCTTGGTGTTCAAAGAATCGAAACAAAGAGAATAGTTGTTCATGGCGAGGAACAAGGTTTTAGTGATAAACTGTAGAATTTTTTTGCCTTTAATATATTTTCAAACAGGATGGTAGCACGGTCGCAAGTTTTCATGCTTCGTTTTCATGTTTTCAGTCATGAACGAAGCATAAAAAAAACAATAGGGAAAAGCAACAACTTACAATTGTCATTTCAAAAATTGTTCATGAAGAGTAATCAAAATTCATGACCCCAGTTAGGCAGCTATATAGATCGTTTAATCGGTATAAAAAGTTAAAAAATATGTTGGGCTGCCAACAAACCTGTGCAAGATCAGGCATGCCTATTATTTACAGAGGTCGAGAGCCAAGGAGTAGAGCTTGAATAGGTCGTCCTCTCAGCAGAGCAGTGCCTGGAAGGATTGGTGAACGATGCACTGATCCAGGATTTCACCGACCAACAGGCTACAACAAAACAACAAGTTGAAGAAGCTCGAGCCAAGCTTGAGGCGTTCAAGGTAGAATTGGTCATATCGGAGTGACTCAGGACAAGTCACAGGTGAGTGTTGGGGGCCTGTTGGCCCTTGACCAATTTTTGGTAGTTTCTTGGTCATGTTGACCCATTTTGGGACTTCGATAGCCTGTCTAATGAGGAGTGCAAGATGAAGCAGAGATCATGGGATCTTGTCTCCCTTTTGGGCCTCTTTTTGTGTTGTTGGGAATATATAATGAGAAAGGTATGTTGGCCCATGGTTTTACCCATGTTTAGGCCTATTTTGTAATGTATAAATAGATACTTAGGCGATGTAGGAAAGGGCCGATGAGATAAGTGCCAAGTGTAAGTAATAGTTGTATATGCTCTATGCATGCTGTGTTAGACTTGCAAGGCTAAGTGCAAGTGACTGTAAAATATTGAGTAGAATATTTTGCGCTGTAACCTAACTCAGGGAAGGAGGATATGGCGAGGTGTGTGCAGATCTCCTGTCCTATGCGGAGTGGGGTTTGTATGGATTTGTGCATGTAGATGACTGATTGAAGATAATAAAGAAGAAGAGTTGGTGGACATAGCCCCAGGAGAGGGGTGAACCACGTATTCATTGTGTTATCTTGCTTGGCACTTGTATGAATGTGTTTATGTCTTCTTTTCTTAGTTCTTTGAGATGATTATATAGATATTCTTATGCTTAGTGATAATGATGTATGGAATGTTAGATCTAATATACATGAATATGCTCAGTGCTTGATCAGTTATGTCCGACCTATTTTACTTATGCTAAGTGCTCATATATGGTAGATTACTGTGAGTACTGCAAGTCTCTGTTTTATCAACGAAGTAGATAATGATTGCATGTTAAAGAACTAACGATGCTAAGTTCTTTACTAAGTTGTATAATCACAGATCTGTGTCCCAAATAAGGTTGTGGACACTTGAGTCCTGCAACCATCCCTGCCTCTACCTCGGGTGAGACTTCATCTGCTTCGCAGGTGTTGCCGAAAGGGTCGGTAGGTAGGGTTTTGTTGGTGTTCTCTTGTAGCGTTGAACCCTGGGTCTGCCCCTGTGCCAACAGTTGTTTTCGGTAAGGCTAGAGAGATTGTCTCTTTGAACTATCATGTTCTTTGAATCACCACTATCTATGAGCCAAGTATCCTCTCCATTTGATATTGATCCCAGGAGGGAAGAGATTAAGACATAGTCTTCAATCTTTTCTTTAAACATCTTCGTGGGTGGCTATTCATCTTCAACTTCATGGGCATGGTTCCTTTTGTTTCTCTTGTTGTATTATTCTCTTATTTGTGGAAAATTCTTAGCAATATGTTCGATCTTTTCACAATGGTAACATTGGTAGGATGAGAATTCCTTTTCTCTTCTTTGACCTTTCTGAAACTTCTGAAATCTCCTTGGAGGGTGAGATTCTTTATGGATGAATTTACTTGTCGAGTGAGACTCCTTGTGTGGGTGGGTCTCTTTATTGAAGTGAGGCATTCTCTTTCCTCCTCTAGTATGAGTATCTAGAGCTTGATTGTCATCCCTTAATAATACTACTTCTCAGTTAACTACTCTTGCTTCTTCTTGAACACATTCTTCCCAAAGACTGTCAAATTGTAGTTTTTCTTTTCTGAAAAAAATTGTTTGGATGATTGCATCCCCAGGTCTTGTGAGACCATTAAGAGTTGTCATCATGAGTTCATCTTCATCTAGGGTATCTCCAATTGATTCTAGTTGTTCCTTGAATTGAGATAATCTAGAGAAATATTCATGAACTGTTTCTCCTTTCTGCATATTTGTATTCTTGAGTTGAGTTCTCAAGTTCATCTTCCGGTTAATGTTTATTCCTTCATACAATATGGTTAGGGCATCAAAAATTTATTTTGGGGTATCTTTAGATGCCACTTGAGGGATCAAGTGATCTTTGATAGAGTCTGCAATGATTCTTTTGGCCCTAACCATATCCTTCTGGTGATTTGTTTTAGTTGTAGCATCTGTAGGCTCTGGTACATTTTCCTTGATAAATATTGAAAGATAATTCTCTTCAAGAATGAGTGCAATCCTATACTTCTAGGAATGAAAATTATCCACACCTTCTAACTTGTCAACAAGCTTGGTGCTTGCAGACATCTTGACTTAGAGTTGGGAAAATGACCAAAAAATGAAAGTGCTCATAAATTAAACATGAACTTACCAGGAGCTGTGCTTGGCTGAGCGAGTAGGATGGTGTAGTCAGATTTTAGAAAATCCAAATTTTACCCTTTCAAATTTGACCTACGAAAATATGGAATGGTACTTCTGGTACTGGTTCTAGTTTCCTGGTACTAGTGAAAACTAGGGTTTCACTTTCCAAGAGTTCTTTCTACTGGAAAAGTGCACTCAAGCTTCCAATGAGTTCTCTAGGTTAGGGCACACTTCCTTGATGAAATTTAGGCTAAAATTCCTCTCCAATAAAAATCCCTAATTTGCTTGTATGACAACAATGACATTTTTGCTTATCCAATGAAAGGCACTCTCTTTATATTAGCTCTGATACCATCTTAATTTTAGAGAAAATATTAAGTTTCTTTTCAATTTAATAGATAACAATAGCATATGTAGGATCTGTAACATCCCCAACATCCAACTGGGCTATGCCATGCAAAAGTTTTCAAACTGTATGCAAATTAAAACATATACACACATAAAATATTTTGGAACTTTATATATAAAACTTAAAACAGAAAAATACATTTTGTAAATGCACAAATTCATATAGAAATAACAATAAACATATACATGCAACATAGAAAGGAAATACCCATAAATATAAAGACAGGTATAAACCACTCACAGGAAAAACCCATCAAAATAAACACATAAATAATAATGCAACATGTAATTTAACACACAATTGACACTTATCTTGGTAACAATATCACCAACTACGTGAAGGCCTTCCACAAACCTCCCATACTTAGACCACGTTGTTCATCACTCTCAACAGTGGGTCACCCTTGAGCTGGGAGTAAACTCCACCCGAGTAAAGGGATTCTTAACCAAGATAATGTATCTCATACAACAGGAAAGACTCCGTCACAAGTGCCAACTCAAAATAAAAACCTATAGTCTCTCATTCTCCACATGCCTGTCCCACCCCAATAATTTTTCCCCTTCTCTTCTCAACAGTCCTTCGACTGCCCCACTTCCTTTCCAGGCTTGAGAAACAGGCCGAACATGAAGTCTCAGATCCCTCTAGCTGCAGTTTGGCACTTTCGAGAAATCAATTCCAAACAATTCTCTCACCTAGATAGAATTGCTCACGGGCCTAACAACCCACCTCTTCAATCCAGATCCTAAGCTAACCAGGTACAAGTATAGATACAGGCATAGGCACAGGTACATATACAGGTACATGTATGGGTACAGTACAATGATAGTAAGATAATGGTATGGTGGAAAACTGAATGAGTGAGTGTATCATGATGGAAATGAATGGGAAAATGAACTAAGTCCAGACTATATGTATGCATATTCCCAATTTGACACATGTCATGTTGAGAGACACTTTGGCCCACTTGTCCCCATCCTTAGAACTTAGGATAAAATAATATCCATACTTTATACTTTAAGGAATATTACTATAATATTCCTTTTTTTCTTAAGTTGCCTAGCTTAGCCCCTTATCCTTATCTTTTAGGCCCCCCCTTTCCCTAACTAGTGGATTTTAGTCCCCCATACTCTTTTATCGTGGTTGGTCTACACGCAATGATGTAATGATAAGACGTATACAAAAATAGGATCACTGGCCTTTAACATCTAGGCTCTCTAGCCTAATTCAACACATAAGCCTCCTAGCTTATAATAATTGGCTCACCACCCTATAAAACACAACATATACACAAAGGCTCCCTGACATCAAAATTGCGTGAACTTAAGTTTTCCGCACACGGTATCCTGGAATGTGCACACTTCATCATTTTAGTGCACAGTACATGTGCACACTATACCATGGAAGGTGCATGAAAAATGATATCAAACAACTCATCAACTTAATTACATTTTCATTTACATTTACAATTAGGGTTCGGCCTAGGGGTATTACAGGATCACTGAGAGAAACACAATCACAAGATACACAACATTTATCTTGGGAAGCCCTCGCAGGGGAGAAAACCCAACAAAAAATTCCTTAATATAGATAGCCAATACAATGCCAATACAATAAACTAAAACACTAGAGATACAACACTGATCAATGTGCCTCTCTCTTCCTTCTTCTCCCAACTGTATCTCTCCAAACTTGTGCACTTGATGAGTGAATGAGTGAGTGAACAAATGAGGCACTATCCTCCTTTATTTATACTAGCTAGCAGGTGATGGAAAGGTGTCTCTTCACTGGGCAGGGTCGACTTCTCTTCTTAGTGGTTAAAACCACTTTAATTAGGACTGGGGGATGAATTTTTAATTAGCATAATATAATCAGAGTTTGACCAATCCACAAAATGGGATTTGTTCAAATACAAAGACTGACATGATCAATCCACAAAAGGGGATTGATCTGATGAATAATAACTCAATAATAAATAGAATACTCTTTGCAGTTACAATATTTCAACAAATGGAAGGGAAGAATCCCAATTCCCTTTGAGATTTTAAATGATTTGTTGCTTGTAGGTAAAGCAAGTATCATTGTCTTGGCTTTGAATAATTCACCTTGGCGACTCCACTCCAACTTGGTATGAGATTTGAATATTTGAAGAGTTAAAACATGGGAGAATTGGAATCTATAAATCATATGTGTGCTCCATTTAATTTCTCAAACATTCCAGGAGATCCAAACAAAGGTTACGATTTAGAGTTGTTTGAGTCTTTTGGGTTGTTTCATGGAAATCATAATTCAACCTTGTCACACATTACCTCTTTCATCAAGGTTATGAATGCATTTCATATTATTCACAAGGATTTCTATATGCATACTTTTATGTGCACCTGGGAAGATAATTCCTATGATTGGTTTTATGATGATCTCGTGGGACCGATCATTTCATTGGCATATTTTTTAAAGGAATTCTTCAAGTATTAGGAGCCGAGTCTTAAATATGAGGAAATGGATATTGTTATCATATTTACTATAACATCACTCCCAAAAGAAGAAGAGGTACCCATTACACTTGTGATGTAAGATCAAGTACATGATGAACATGTTGAGGAAGAGTCACTTCATGAAGAGCATGGCCTTATTGGAAACCACAAGGATGAAGAGGAAATTCAACCACTCCATGAATCCATTCATGAAGGAAAGTCAAATGAAATTGAATATGAAGTTAAGGAGGTGTGTTTTTTTTTTTTTTTTTTGTTAATTGGTCCGGACCTTCTTGGCATCGGGATTAACCTTTGGCTTGAGAAACCATGACTTAGGGGCATCTAATCCGTCAAAATCACCCAGGGATCGCACCCGGCCTAAGCCACACCAACCCTTAACATGGTTGGATTTTTTGTCCCCGGAGGTTTCGAACTCGTGACTTTTCAACACGGAGTGGCTTAACAACACACTCCGTCACCGACTGTCCTACACCTCGGGGACTAGTTAAGGAGGTGTGTTTTGATGATGATAAAAAATACAAATTTTCTCCTCTTTACGAAGACAATAACTTAGCAACTTGCTCCTTTACCCAAATTTTGAGACCTCTTTATGAACCCTTTAACAATTTTAAAAAGGAGGAGTTTGTAGAAGTATCCTTGGAGAAAGAGAAACATGGAGGATCTATTGATTTGGATGAGAACTTAGAGGGTGAAAATTAACAAAAAAAATGGTTTCCTTTTCCACATGAATTTGAAGACTCGATGAATGATACCCCTGTTCAATTTTTAATAATTGCTCAAGAACATGTAGTTTATTTTCAATTTAGCATTAACTTGAACCATAAACAATGAAACAACACAATAGATGCAGTAACCAATATCATAAGAAGAATAACCATGCACAAGACACACAAATTTATCCTAGGAAAACCCTTCTCAACCAAGGGAAAACCCATCAACCCTTTACTATATTTCCAAGAGAAGAACCTTCACACCATAAACCATAATGCACACAAGAGGGTGCTGTATGACCAAGAAAACTAACACATAAGAAAAGTGTGCACCAAATTTCAGCTCACTAGGCTAAGCATTGAGTGAATGAGATATGATCCACAATGGGGATGTATCTCTCTAATAAATACATGACCTAACTCATCAAATAGATGTGTCTATTGGCACAATAGGGTCGAATTGTACAACTTAATAATATAATTAATATTTCACATAATATTAATTATTTTTACACAATAGGGACGATTTGTACCCTTCACAATACAAATTAGGGTTTCACAATAGTATATTTTGGGATCAACAACACTCTTGCTAAATCTCAAACTCATCAATTATCCATCAATATTATCATACCATGCACGAGGTGCCTGCTTTAGTCCATACAATGCTTTCTTCAACTTGCACACATGAGACTCCTTCTCATGCATCACAAATCCATCTGGTTGATCAATGTAAACTTCTTCCTCAATTTCTCAATTAAGAAAGGTTGTCTTCACATCCATCTTATGTAGTCTCCAACCCATGGATGTGTCAATGGAAATAATCATATGGATGGAAGTGTATCGGGAAATAGGATAAAATGTCTCCTCATAATCTATTCCCTCCAACTGAGATAATCCTCTAGCCAAAAATCTCTCTTTTTACTTCTCGACACTTCCATCAGCTGCATGTTTGATATTATATATCCACTTGGAAGTCACTACATACTTCCCTTTCAGTCTCAAAACAATATCCCACACATCAGTCTTCATGATGGACTGATACTCTTTGGTCATGGAATCTTGCCAAACCTACTGACCTGCTTCTTCTCCATGAAAAGAAAGCTCAGTATCAATGATGTGGCTCATAGCTAAAACATAGCTCAAAAATATCTGTGGTCTCTTTCTCTCTCATAATGTACCATGAGGAGCTACATATCCCTCTGCCTCCTACAGAGTCTGTTGAGCACATGCAGGCTTCTTCTGGCCTTCTGCAATGCATATAGGAACATCAAATGGAGCTACAAGATCAACTAGATCAATAATTGTCTCCCTTTGAACTGATGAAGGGGGAGAAGGTATTGTCTCTTATTTTTTCTTGTTATCAATCTCCATATGAGATTCTTTGGATCTTCGAAAGGTTATCTCTTCCTCAAAGGTGACATATCTGATAACCTTGATTTGTCTATGACTAGGGATGTAGATCTGGTATGCCTTCGAAGATTCACTGTACCCCACAAATGTACCATTTTTTCCTAAAGGGTCTAGCTTGGTCCTCTTTTCCTTGGGTACATGAATGTATACTGGACACCCAAATATCGTGAAGTGTCCAACCTCAGGCTTTAATCTGGTGAAATCTTCTTCGAGAGTCATGTTCTTTAGAATATTATGAGGACTCATGTTCTGAACGTACATAGTTGTCATGGATGCCTCTGCCCACAGAATCATAGGTAGATTCTGATCATGTATCATCGCTTTGGTTTCCTAAAAAATGGATCTGTTCTTCCTCTCTACAAACCCATTCTGCTGATGGTTATAAGGAACGGTGTACTCCCTCTTGATCCCTGCCTCAATACAAAAATATGGCCTCCCGTACTAGGATAATAAAAATGATGGCCTCCCATAGGGATAACAACCAAAATGGACTCTTGTACTAGGATAATAACCAAGATGGCCTCTCGTAGGGATAACAACCAAAATGGCCTCTTGTATTAGGGATAATAACCAACCAAGAAAAATTGGACTCTCATACCAACGATAATGGTCCAAGTCATGAGGACTCCCATACGAGGGATAATACCCTCTATTATCAAATGCAAGCTACTATAGAGTAATGGTGAAATCAAATAAGGAATGTATTAAAAAACTTACCTTAGTCTACAATCATGCTCAATCTTTCTTTTGGTCCTCCTGAGTGCATTCTGCTCATAGATGATCAAATTGAGGTAAATATGCTCTTCCACTTTGTTGGCAGCCATTTCGCATTTCTATTTTTTTCTTATAAGTTGCCTACACAAGGGTTTTGAACCCTAAGTACTTGTCACAATTCTTGAAAATAAAACAACACTTGTATCTTGCGCATACACACACCTGCCTTTTGTTTTCATTTTCACGACTGCAAGTGTGAAAACCTCGAGTTGCAAGTCATGTCGATGGCATTAAAATCATCACTGGATTATTATGAATAATCTTTCTCATTTGGTCATTTCACCTCTGACTCAAGGATGGTCACACAGTTGGCAGGACACCAAATCTTTACTCACTTTGCATTTTTTGTTAATATGACTTCATTTTATAAGTTTATGGTGCAATGGTATTCTGGTGATTGTGATTGAATCCTTGATACAGTGGTGGTTTCATGTTCTATTGTCTTTGATCGAATTCCTTGGTGCAATGGTTTCATGAGAACACATTAACATTATGATTAGACCCATGGTGCAATGGTTTCATACAACGCATAAATTTTATGGTCAAATCTTTGGTGCTAAATTCGAAATATTGTTTTGTTTTAAATCATACAAACAATATTGTTTATGCAGATATTCGGGTCGACTTATCATGGTTTTCAATAGTTGTTTGATTGGCATGTCGTTTACATTGCTTTTAACACACACCAATAGTATTTTGAATCACCATAGAGCTGTCGATTGTACATTTCAATATGAATGTTTTGCATGGTTCATTTCATTCCACCACCCTCGCACACTTAGGAATTAATGTTTGCCTTGTATCTCGGGCTACCTCTGTTGGTTTTGGGGAAACTTGTGAGCATTCGGTTCTGCGTCTACCTTTTCCATCCCCCCTCACTGTTTACCCTGCTGACTATGTGTTTTCTCCCATGGCACCCGTAGTGCGCATAGAACCTAATGGCGTTCAAACTCTACTACTATTTGACAATGCTCATGAGGACTTGGAGAATAGTGGCTGGTTAGTTTTCATCCAAAAGTTTGAGGGTTTCAACCTTGCGGTCGCCCAACAGTTTGCCCTCACGTTCGATGGATGCAGGGCTAAGGTTGGAGACATCCAGCTAGAACTGAACAAAGAATTCCTTAGTTCAGCCACGGGTTTGCCAGCTAAAGGGAAGAGGTGGTTTAAGAATTTGAAAGTGGACGAAGTGCCATGGCCGCTCCTGTTCACATCAAGGAAAATTGTTAGTTGTGATGGAGGTATGCCTGTCACTGCCCTTAAGTCCAGGTGGCATGATTTATTGGCAATTGTTAAGCAATTCGTGACTTGCGAAGGTCGTTATGGTTTGGTGTTTCTTTACCATCTCCGGTTGCTTATGAATTTCATAGAATTCCCTCTAGATATGCATCACTACCTCCTACGCAGTCTGTATAAAATGTCCAAACGATTTAAACAGGAGAAGGCTGATTCCAGCCTTTTCCATCACTGTTTGATCAAAATCGTGATTGTTCATCATTTGAAGCTGAGTGGTGACTGTTGGCAAGACTTCCTATTGAGGAATGGCTTTGCCACTCCCAAATGTAGTCAAGTGGACAAGACTGTGGTCATCGAAACCCTGGTTGGGCCTGCCATGCCACCTCCTACCCTTCTATCCGCTGACAAACCCTCGACCTACCTCAACGTTGACCTACCCGACACCATACCCGATCCATGTTCGAAAGACAATACTAAGGTTGTTAAGAGGCATGTAAGGAAGAAGGGCAAGGGTAATACCAATGAAAATAGTAAGGTAAATAAGAATGCACATTGGATATCTAGGTGTGCTCGGAACAAGCCCAAACAAAACATAGACCAGAAGCCTATTATTTTGAGCGAGGATTCAGACTCTGAGATTGAACGCTTCTTGACCGAGGAATACCCTTACTCTCATGGCCTCTGTTATGTTGAACCCTATGACTACGTGTCCAACCTCCCACCGTGCCTCAAGGATGACCCTAACTTCTTGGGAATTAAGTTTGACACTGGAACCCCTGGTAATTTAAAATAACCCTCACTTGTAGTGACTCGGCTCGATCAACAACAGTGCACTCAATGCAAATCTTGGCTGGAAAAATACTACACGGATGTTCCTCTATTGCAATCCAAAATTAAATCCTTGGAGGAATGGGTTACTGTGTTGTCAAAGGAAAATGACAGGCTACAAGCTTACGATAAGAAGCAAAAGACCACGGGTTCTATCATCTTCATAAATGTTGAGGCAGCTACTGCGTTTGTTAACTCAAAGTTATCCTGACTGAATCGTTTTCCTATAGCCCAGGTATGTTATTTCAACATCAATTTTTGAATGATTTAGTTTGAATTAGCATAGCCGATTGTGTTCACTCTGAATTAGTTCTGTTTTGTTTGAATAGATTCAAAAATGATTCTTTTATTTTCGAATTACCAAGAATGATTTCGTTTTGAATTATGTTTGCATTGAATCAATACAAAAGATTTGTTTGCTAAAATTGAATATAGCTATGTTTTGATTGAACCGATTTAATACGATTTTATTGCTCTTGAATTAGTATAAACGATTGATTTGGTTTTGAGTTAGTTTGATTTAGTTCTGTTTGGTTTGATTCAGAAACGATTCTGTATGTCTTGAATTAGCAGAGTCATTTGTGTATGCGTTGGATTAGTATCAAAGATTGGTTTGATAAATAGAATATAATCTGTTGATGTAAAAACAATTATGTTAGTTTTGGATTGACATAAACGATTGTGTCTGTATTGAATTCGTACCAAAGATTTGTTTGACAAATCGATTATAGTCTGTTTCGATTGAAATAGATTCAATTACGATTTCGTTGGTTCTGAATTGGCATAAAAGTTTTGGCTTGTTTTAGCGTGAATGATTTGCTTTGCTTTGAATTAGTAATTAAGGGTTTGTTTAATAGGTCGCATATATTTCTGTTATCATTTGGCTAATTTAAAACGATTTTGTTTGTAAATATGACTAGCTACAGAATCGTGAGATTCTGTAGCTAGTCATAAAATTTGGATTTTGTTGATTTTACAATTAAAACATTATCTAAAATTGTTTACTTTTTTCTATCTACAAGTACATACGAATTTCAATGGGAATTGGATTTGTTGTGGCAGTTTAGAACATACTTTTTTATTACATAGTTTTGTTTCAAGTTGTTAGTCTTAGGCAGAAATAGAGATTTGGGAGATTGTTCCCATATTTTTGCAAACTGTTTTTGATAATTCCCACAGGGATGTTTTACCTTGTGGCCTTTATATACTCATTAATTTTTGTAAAGAACCCATCACTGTTGGGAGAAAAAAGACTATGGACTTATGATGATACAGATTCAAATGGAAGTGGATCTTTTGTAACAGCTTTATCTTTCAATTTATCATACTTTCGTTCAAGTTTTGTGCATTTTAATTTGTTATCAAATTATTGACTACTTTAGATATCAAGATTTGCTACATATTGATGCATTATGATATAAATTTTGTCCATATATGATGTATCTCATTTTACGCATAGCAATTACTCTGTTTTAATTTAATTAATAGAAGGTTTATCTTCTTAATTAAATGAACGATTATATGCTAATCTTCGCACTGGGATTTATCTAAATGTGATGATCTGTAAACTTTAAGATTGCTGTCATTTCATGTCTTGTTTTTTCTATCATTCGTATTCAAAGAACATTGCTGCTTCCTATTTACAAAAAGCTTGTGGAAAATCTGGTGCGGGTTTCCTCCCATCAAACAGTTAAATCAAGTACTGTGCATAGGACAAATAGGAAGCGTTACTTCAGGTCAGTTTGTTATTTGCAATTTAATAGTTAATAAATTCGGGAATTCTCAGTAATTTAGATAGATATATAGTTCAGATTTATAGTTAGGATTGTTATCTTAATTGCTTAGCTTAGTTAGTTTTTCATTTCACTTCTTTCACAGAAAAGATATAAAAAATAAAAAAATAATGGTTTCGCTGTCATAAGACATTTTACCAATGATTTTTGCAAATTTAGATCAAAATTTGTATTTTGTAAATACTGTACATATATAATTAAGATCTAATTTTGTTGATAGCTGAACATTTAATTTCATAAACTTATTGTTGTATAATATATTAATAAGTAAGTTGTATATATGGTTTCAGATTTGTATATAGTTTGCTGTAGCCGCTTTTTTTTTCACTTAGATTAGTTTCCTTAGCTTAGTTTTTTCTTTCGTTTTCCTAGGACTTAGATCGGCCAACAGAGCCGCTAAACCCGTCGGAGTGGATCATCCCAAAAAACTTGGGTTATATAGACAACCTCAGACTGGATCCACTCCTCCAGTTGACGAGCGTTCAATTTCGCCCGTGAACAAATGGTGCTAGAAGGAGGGCCGACTGACAAGCTGGCCTTGTAGGAGCCTTTATTTTAAATGTATTCAATTTCCCCCATGGCTACCCAAATCACTGTGTTGGAACATGCTTTCAACTTCTCATTACCCAATGTTCCCAACGAGACAGTCTCTCGCTTGTCCAAACTCACCTTTGATGGTGAAGGCAATATATCTGCTAAAGACCACCTTAACAAGTTTTGGTGCAAATGCATCAAACATGACATCTCAGGTTTAAGAGTTTTATGTAGACTGTTCGCTTTTACTTTTAGAGGCCGGATTAAACATTGGTTTGAATCCTTTCCAGCATGTCACATTTTTGATTGGTTTCAATTTGTAGATGAGTTTCTAGATTCTTTTGAAATTTATGATTTTGATCAATTATGTGAAGAATTTCATACTTCGCTAATCAACGACGATTCATC
>ML808361.1:352299-374285 GCA_009831015.1 Picea engelmannii | reverse complement strand
TATCCTGATCTATTCCTAGATTCTGGTGGACTTGACATCTTACCTACAACATCCTACTCTTTTCCACCACAATCATATCCTTTCAATATGCTAAATTTTGGTGAAATCAATTCCAAACCTAACATTGATAAACTTGGATTTGATGCTAGTTCACTTTCATCACTCATATGAGAAGAGGACATGTTGCGAGATGATTTTACACAGTTTATTGTTGAAAAAGACAATGCACTATATTTTATGGAGATCAAACATTCTAAGTTTCATATTCGTTCTTTGATTAGCTCGAATCTTAATGTTTATGCTTCACATTTTGAAATGATCAATCTCATCGAAGGAAACATTCAAACCAACGATCCAATTGATTGCACGAATCCTCCTATGATGAGTTTCCCATTGATATATTCGTTTCATCGAAGTCATGGTTTGCATCCTCATTTTTGTGACATGATCTTAGGATGGCTTGGATATTCATATATAAAAAAATTTCACAATGAAGATAAAGTTGCGCTTGCTTTGTTTCCACCTAAGTATCTTGGAAGTAGGCGTGACATATTTCTTTTAGATCCTCCATGTGAAGAAATTAATGAACACTTAGAGAACTGTCAGGAGGATGGGGCATTTCAGCCTTGGCTAATGGTTATTTCATTTCCTCGTAATCTTGACAAGTTTTTCAAACCTACTTACACTCACCCATGTCATTATGACCCTTATCACGACAAGATTGCACAATGGCTGGAGGATTCGTACAACAAGAATATCCAAGGAAATTGTAAGATCATGCTTACTTTGTTTTTAGATAATGATTATGAAGGTAAGTGTGATATGTTTCTGTCATTTTTTGATATATTACCATTCTTATTAATAATGTTCGATTTTGTTTCCATTGCAAGATTGGAGTTACTCTGATGGCTACATTGGAAGCATGACTTCACGTAGTATCCTAATTTGTTTAATAGTTAGGGTAGGTTTAGGAATAGGTTTTCTTTCAGTTTTATTTCTCACTATTTCTCTTTGTAATAATGCAGTCATGAACGCAAGTGGGCACACCACAAGAACCATAATATGGCTGTTGTCAGGGAAGTCCCCTTGATCCTTTTCTTTTTACTCTTAGTTGAACATTCATTTTCAAAAATGCAGTATCGTCATGAAAATATTAAATGGAAAGTAAAGAGATAAATAAATCTAAATCAACCCTGACCCAAGGTACCACAAGTGAGACTGCTTTTCCATCAAATAGGATTTTTTTTCTTTCTTTCAGTTTCCCAAGGGATTTGTTGCATGAGGTTTTCAGATGCACGTTCTGTACATATTTCCTTTTGTTTTTTGGATTTCTTTACTTTCAAATCTTTCTTTGCTGGTGTGTTTTGTTTCCTTTTATGCCTATCAGTCTTTCTTTTGAAACACACATGCCTGCATCATGAACTGGTCAGACAAAGAAAAAAAAAATTTCTTTCTCTGAAATGACTGCTGAAAATTTGTCTAAACATCTATTGTGATATGCTTCTGAAATTTACAACCATGTTGAGGAAAGACTGTTGTTTGAAAGAATTTTATTGATTTCAATCTATAAGTGAATCCTGTCATGATCATCCATTATATTCTTACGCTGTCCCTGTTCCTTAAGGGAATAACTCAGAAGATGTCTCCCTGCTTTCGAAGGTCGGTTTTGCAAACAAACCATCTCTGAATCTTAATGAAGGACAGTTTTAAAAAATTCTTTCAAGGTCTGTAAAAATTATGTCCAAAATTCATAATTTTCAGCGTCACCCCGCTCAATTATATATCTTTCAAAAATAAACAAATCATAAAAGAGCTATGGGAAGTGCTTGTAAACCCGTCGGGATGCTGAACAGGTCTTCTAGCAGCGGGTAAATGCATGCATGGCACCAAGACAACTTCACCGGGGTACTGAACAGGCCCGCTGGCAGCGAAGCAATGTCGGGTATATGAAAATTCATAAGTATGAAATCTCTTGACCTTAAAATGTCTTTTATTCTGATTTGGAACTTCTTAGCAGGATACAGATATCGTAGTGGGTTAAATGGAAACCCTGTCGAGGCTATGAACGCCTGCTGGCAGCAATGGCTTTGTCAACAGTATTGGAGATTTATCTTTAATATCATGACTCGTTTGTCTTAAGACTGTTATCAGTTTTCATCTTTTAAACACAACTGGAATTCTTTGATTAATAATGATGTTTAGACGATTTTCTGGTTGTTTTGAGTTAGAATTATTCTCATTATCCTAATCTGGATTTGTTCTTTTGGCAGAGATAGCTGCTTCTACCAGTGTGTCGCCATTGTTGGCAGCCATTTCGCATTTCTATTTTTTTCTTATAAGCTGCCTACACAAGGGTTTTGAACCCTAAGTACTTGTCACAATTCTTGAAAATAAAACAACACTTGTATCTTGCACATACACACACCTACCTTTTGTTTTCATTTTCACGACTGCAAGCGTGAAAACCTCGAGTCGCAAGTCATGTCGATGGAATTAAAATCATCACTGGATTATTATGAATACTCTTTCTCATTTGGTCATTTCACCTCTGACTCAACGATGGTCACACAGTTGGTAGGACACCAAATCTTTACTCACTTTGCATTTTTTGTTAATATGACTTCATTTTATAAGTTTATGGTGCAATGGTATTCTGGTGATTGTGATTGAATCCTTGATACAATGGTGGTTTGATGTTCTATTGTCTTTGATCGGATTCCTTGGTGCAATGGTTTCATGAGAACGCATTAACATTATGATTAGACCCATGGTGCAATGGTTTCATACAACACACAAATTTTATGGTCAAATCTTTGGTGCTAAATTCGAAATATTGTTTTGTTTTAAATCATACAAACACTATTGTTTATGCAGATATTCGGGTCGACTTATCATGGTTTTCAATATTTGTTTGATTGGCATGTCGTTTACATTGCTTTTAACACACACCAATAGTATTTTGAATCACCATAGCGCCGCCGATTGTACATTTCAATATGAATGTTTTGCATGGTTCATTTCATTCCACCACCCTCACACACTTAGGCATTAATGTCTGCCTTGTATCTTAGGCTACCTCTGTTGGTTTTGGGGAAACCTGTGAGCATTCGGTTCTGCGTCTACCTTGTCCATCCCCCCTCACCATTTACCCTGTCGATTGTGTATTTTCTCCCATGGCACCTGAAGTGCGCATAGAACCTAATGGCGTTCAAACGCTACTGCTATTTGACAATGCTCGTGAGGACCTGGAGAATAGTGGCTGGTTAGTTTTGATCCAAAAGTTTGAGGGTTTCAACCTTGTGGTCGCCTAACAGTTTTCCCTCACATTCGACGGATGCAGGGCTAAGGTTGGAGACATCCAGCTAGAACTGAACGAAGAATTCCTTAGTTCAGCCATGGGTTTGCCAGCTAAAGGGAAGAGGTGGTTTAAGAATTCGAAAGTGGACGAAGTGCCATGGCCGCTCCTGTTCACATCAAGGAAAATTGTCAGTTGTGATAGAGGTATGCCTGTCAATGCCCTTAAGTCCAGGTGGCATGATTTATTAGCAATTGTTAAGAAGTTCGTGACTTGCGAAGGTCGTTATGGTTTGGTGTTTCTTTACCATCTTCGGTTGCTTATGAATTTCATAGACTTCCCTCTGAATATGCCTCACTACCTCCTACACAGTATGTATAAAATGTCCAAACGATTTAAACGGGAGAAGGCTGATTCCAGCCTTTTCCATCACTATTTGATCAAAATCGTGATTGTTCATCATTTGAAGCTGAGTGGTGACTGTTGGCAAGCCTTCCTATTGAGGAATGGATTTGCCACTCCTGAATGTAGTCAAGTGGACAAGACTGTGGTCACCAAAACCCTGGTTGGGCCTGCCGTGCCACCTCCTACCCTTCTACCCGCTGTCAAACCCTCGACCCGCCTCAACGTTGAATTGCCCAACACCATACCTGACCCATGTTTGAAAGACAATAATAAGGTTGTTAAGAGGCCTATAAGGAAGAAGGGAAAGGGTAATACTGATGAAAATAGTAAGGGAAAGAAGAATGCACGTTGGATATCTAGGTGTGCTCAGAACAAGCCCAAACAAAACATAGACCATAAGCCTATTGTTTTGAGAGAGGATTCAGACTCTGAGATTGAACGCTTCTTGACCGAGGAATACCCTTACTCTCTTGGCCTCTATTCTGTTGAACCCTATGACTACATGTCCAACCTCCCACCGTGCCTCAAGGATGACCCTAACTTCTTGGGAATTAAGTTTGACACTGGAACCCCTGGTAATTTAAAAGAACCCTCACCTGTAGTGACTCGACCCGATCAACAACAATGCACTCAATGCAACTCTTGGCTGGAATGATACTACACGGATGTTCCTCTGTTGCAATCCAAAATTAAATCCTTGGAGGAACGGGTTACTGTGTTGTCAAAGGAAAATGACAGGCTACAAGCTTACGATAAGAAGCAAAAGACCACAGGTTCTATCATCTTCAGAAATCTTGAGGCAGCTACTGCCTTTGTTAACTCAAAGTTATCCTGACCAAATCATTTTCCTATAGCCCAGGTATGTTATTTCAACATCGATTTTTGAATAATTTAGTTTGAATTAGCATAGCCGATTGTGTTCGCTCTGAATTAGTTCTGTTTTGTTTGAATAGATTCAAATACGATTCTGTTATTTTCAAATTACCAAGAATGATTTCGTTTTGAATTATGTTTGCATTGAATCAGTACAAAAGATTTGTTTGCTAAAATCGAATATAGCTATGTTTTGATTGAACCGATTTAATACAATTTTATTTCTCTTGAATTAGTATAAACGATTGAATTGGTTCTGAGTTAGTTTGATTTAGTTCTGTTTGGTTTGATTCAGAAACGATTCTGTATGTCTTGAATTAGCAGAGTCGTTTGTGTATGCGCTGGATTAGTATCAAAGATTGGTTTGATAAATAGAATATAATCTGTTGATGTAAAAATGATTCTGTTAGTTTTGGATTGACATAAACGATTGTGTTTGTATTGAATTCATACCAAAGATTTGTTTGACAAATCGATTATAGTCTGTTTCGATTGAAATAGATTCAATTACGATTTCGTTGGTTCTGAATTGGCATAAAAGTTTTGGCTTGTTTTAGCGTGAATGATTTGCTTTGCTTTGAATTAGTAATTAAGGGTTTGTTTAATAGGTCGCATATATTTATGTTATCATTTGGCTAATTTAAAATGATTTTGTTTGTAAATATGACTAGCTACAGAATCGTGAGATTCTGTAGCTAGTCATAAAATTTGGATTTTGTTGATTTTACAATTAAAACATTATCTAAAATTGTTTACTTTTGTCTATCTACAGGTACATACGAATTTCAATGGGAATTGGATTTGTTGTGGCAGTTTAGAACATACTTTTTGATTACATAGTTTTGTTTCAAGTTGTTAGTCTTAGGCAGAAATAGAGATTTGGGAGATTGTTACCATATTTTTGCAAACTATTTTTGATAATTCCCACAGGGATGTTTTACCTTGTGGCCTTTATATACTCATTAATTTTTGTAAAGAACCCATCAATGTTGGGAGAAAAAAGACTATGGACTTATGATGATACAGACTCGAATGGAAGTGGATCTTTTGTAACAGCTTTAGCTTTCAATTTATCATACTTTCGTTCAAGTTTTGTGCATTTTAATTTGTTATCAAATTATTGACTACTTTAGATATCAAGATTTGTTACATATTGATGCGTTATGATATAAATTTTGTCCATATCTGATGTATCTCATTTTACGCACAACAATTACTCTGTTTTAATTTAATTAACAAAAGGTTTATCTTCTTAATTAAATGAATGATTATATGCTAATCTTCGCACTGGGATTTATCTAAATGTGATGATCTGTAAACTTTAAGATATTTGTCGTTTCATGTCTTGTTTGTTCTATCATTCGTATTCAAAGAACACTGCTGCTTCCTATTTACAAGAAGCTTATGGAAAATCTGGTGCGGGTTTCCTCCCATCAAACAATTAAATCAAGTACTATGCACAGGACAAATAGGAAGCGTTACTTTAGGTCAGTTTGTTATTTGCAATTTAATAGTTAATAAATTTGGGAATTCTCAGTAATTTGGATAGATATATAGTTCCGATTTACAGTTAGGATTGTTATCTTAATTGCTTAGCTTAGTTAGTTTTTCATTTCACTTCTTTCACAGAAAAGATATAAAAAATCAAAAAATAATGGTTTCGCTGTCATAAGACATTTTACCAATGATTTTTGCAAATTTAGATCAAAATTTGTATATTGTAAATATTGTACATATATAATTAAGATCTAATTTTGTTGATAGCTGAACATTTAATTTCATAAAATTATTGTAGTATAATATTAATAAGTAAGCTGTATATATGGTTTCAGATTTGTATATAGTTTGTTGTAGCCGCTTTTTTTTTTTCACTTAGATTAGTTTCCTTAGCTTAGTTTTTTCTTTCGTTTTCCTAGGACTTAGATCGGCCAACGGAGCCGCTAAACCTGTCGGAGTGGATCATCCCAAATGGCTTGGGTTATATAGACAACCTTGGACCAAATCCACTCCTCCAGTTGACGAGCGTTCAATTTCGCCCGTCAACACACTTATATTTTGAATGAATGGTTCCCAATGGCTTGGAAGAGTGTTGGTGCAATTATTTGCGTAATATATTACCAAATATAAATTATCAACGAGGATTTGTAATCAGTAGAGTTGATGCACTATATGTGTGAATAATAGATAGGTTCCTATGTCTGATGAGTATAGAATAAATAAGAAACAATCAATACCAATACTCTATTTTACAACTTTTTGATCTATCTTCCTCACACATCTTAAAAATCAGAAAACAAAACTCATAAACCGAATCCAACAAGCATGTGATCTAAAGGTTCTTGCTCAGGTAATGAATCTTTCCATTTGCAGGCTCATGAAATAAGATTATGGACTTTGAATCTATCCCTTGTAGCAACTAAACCAATCAACAATTAACACTATGTTTCAAACTTAGAAGAGAAAATTGGTAAGAGAACTTCTCAAACAAACAGTGAATCAAATGGTTCTTTCTTAGGTAACAAGTCTGTTCATTCCGGGCTTATGAATTAGAGATATGAACTAAAGATCTTGTTTCCTGTAGGAATCAAAACAATAATTAACAATCAACTCCAGTCACTCTTAAACAAAATTCAAATCATAACTCAATTCTATTCAATCAAACCTATGTAGTACAAAAAACAGTCAATATAATTGAGAGGCTTCATTATGGAACATGAAAATGAGAGATAAAGTCCTTTGGTTCCTGTACCTACTGAAAACACTACAATCACAAAATCAAAATAACAATTTGCTTAACATTCCCATACATCAAACAATTAAATGTTACCCTACATAAATATAAAGGAAACTAACTATGCACACTGATTCAAAAGCAAGCAATTCTATGTTTAATATTTAAAATGCATTTAAAATTATTAAGAAAACAAAACTGTTAAATATTCACACAATCACACAAAGAATATACAGGGAGGTTACCTTGGTTTGGGCGGTGGGCCCTTGCCGAACCAACAAGGAACCTCTTAAGAAAATAAAAGACTAAAATGTTTTACTCATACCCATAAATTGCACAGCAGCTCATTTGTTCTCCTTCAACTTGTAAAATCGAATCAACAATTCATCATCTTGTATATTATGACAATATGAATCATTTTGTTCATTACATCCATACGTATCTCCTGTGTGTCCTATCTCGTATACAACATCCCTTATAAAGAAGGTGAGATGATATGATCCAGATCTAAGGATAATTATTAAACAATTTTAAAAATATTACAATTGGTATTTACATCGAATCTCTAGGGATCGATGCCATCCTCATGACACGAAGTGCATGAGTGATGGAGTCCATCATAATCTAGAAAACTAATTTGGAAGCTTCAATCCAACTGCCTTTTCAAAATCTTCAACGATAGATTCATCCAACAAACGATTTCTAGAAATAGCGAACGGTACCGGAATACACACAGTCATAATATTGAGTACCAGAATAGGCATAGTTGTTCAGTACCAGAATAGCTCAGTCTCACTGGTACTAGAATTGGCATAGTTTTTTGGTACCAGAATAGCTCAGGGCAGTACCAGATCAATTCTATTGGTACCAGATCACTGTTGTGTGGGTCTGTTGGTACAAGATCAATGCTGCGGTACCAAAATAGACTACTTAGGAGTAAAACAATTAGGATTATAAAAAATCAATCATTTTAATTGAATTAGCTTAAGAAAATTAAACAAAACATGCCTTAATCATAAGTTACCTCATGTGTACATGAACAAGGTCATTAGGTATGTTTATGGAGGAAACAATCAAGTATAGGCTTATAACATAGGCAAAAAGGGATTGGATACAAGGTGATATAGGGCATTATAAATGTCAAAATGGAGACTCAACATTCCCCCATGCTTAAGTCATTGCATGCCCTCATGCAACAAAGATCTTCAAAATTTCAAAATTGATGATACTCTTCACTCAATCAAGCATTCCATGAAGTTTCACCTTTCTTCATATCCTTAAGTTCCTATCATACATATAAACTTCCAGGCCTATGCTTCACATTCTTACCCATGGCAAAGTAGTTATGACGAAAAATTGGAGTCATGAGTAATAGGTTAGATCTGTTAGTGATGTGTCTTTAAGCCTTATCCAATCTGTTGTCGATCATAGTTAAGAGAAAGGGCTGGATGTGAATCTAATATGATTATAGGATAGTGGTGAAGAGTTTTCATAATGACTTTGACTAATAGGCCCCCCTGGCTAGATTACCTTTAAAAAAATAGTGATATAAGCATAGTTTAGATATCATTTGAAGAGAGGAACACATAAAGGAATACATCCCAAGATGATTAACTCATTTTAGATCCAAGTTTTTAGAGATGAAGCTCTTCTTGTTTAGGCAAGGTGAATTACACATACTGAGGGTCCCACTTCTCGTGCAAACCTATTTTTTAAATATAGAACTCTAAAGTGGATACTTGAAGGTTCTTAAGAACAACATCCGAGAGATATAAAGGTCATCTCATAGCCTTGATTTGATAGTGATTGCTTCAGAATGAGACCCAAGGGTTTTTTTTCAGTTTTAAGTGTGCCATTTTATGTTTTTCAACTCCCTTTACCAGGCATAACCCCGCTGCCAGCAGGCTTGTTCAGTACCTCGATGGGTTTACCTTAGTACCATACAAGCATGGCCCCACTACTAGCAGGCTTGTTCAGTACCCCGATGGGTTTACTTGTACTTCCTGATATTTCCTTTTTATTATATTACTCAAAATATTTAGAATAATATATATTGTTCATTGACAGTTTTAGAGTATAAGGAAGGCAGGTGGTACGAGAGTGTTTTAGATTTATTAGGCACATAATTAATTGTTTGCAATTATCCCAAGGGTGACATCATCCACATTCAACTTAAATCTCATCCATTCAATGTATAATGGAACATATCAGATAATTACTAAGAGGTCCCTCTAGTTAATCCTATTAGAGTTATTGTGAAAGTTCATTGCGGTTTTGCAAGGGCGGTCCACCACATGAGGTTTTCATCAATACCTCTCAAGATAAACTTGTAAAGATAAACTTGGATAAGAACTTGTTGAATCAACTAGGTTAGTATTATACATAATGGTGTCACCACTTTTCAATGGATATTTCAATTAGCAATCACTTCTTCAAAATAATGAGGTAATAAGACAAGTGCACCCATTATCATATAGAGATAAATGTGAAAAATATCTTCCTAAAGGGAGAGCAAGGATGATTCATTTATGGTTGAGTGTAGAAATGTAGGAGGAAGATGTGCATGAGAGTAAAAATAATTCAACACAAGACTTAAATGATCCTTAATAGAAAGAACATGAAGAGATTAGCCCATACCTCCAATTACCTAAAGTGAAAACAATGTTAATCACATGAAAAAGATCATATCACTTTGGCATCAGTACTAGATAAGTAATGGAGTAGGTTTCTACAGTACCATAACATATAGTATTGGAACAAAGTGACATGATGGATGATTTTTTCTCATTCATGGAGACAACCACTTCACAAAGGAATTTAGTGATAATATACGAGGAGATGTATACGAGGGATTTCAAAAGTTCATGGTAGGGAGAATGCAATAATTGAGAGTAACCATATGTTTACTGCATAATTAGTCTAATCCCTTAGTAAAACGAAAAAAAATGTTGAGTTTATACGTCTTATTGCTTGAAGCATTTAAATTGAGCAACAAAACTTGAATATATGATTAGAGCTACCAACACCTTATTACCAGTACCGGATCACCTGAGTACCGGATGGACGCAGGGTTATGCTTCAGTACCGGAATAATGTAGAGTTGTGTTTCAGTACCGAAATAGCACATACCTCCTCCTTTGGTACTGGATGAGCACATAGGCGACCATCAGTACCGGATGAGCACAATACCAGATGAGCACAGGAATGTTGTTCAGTACCGGATGAACACAAACTTTCTCCTTTGGTACTGGATGAACACAGAGGAAAACATTGTTTGCAGTACCGGGTGAACGCAATTCTATAGTACCAGAATAGAATGGTACCTCAATTCTGGAAATGACTATCAAATCCCAGCACTGGACATATTGATTTGGCCTTGCTGACGGACGTTGCAAAAGAATATGAAGGTTTCAGAAACCACTTCCCCATGCCTAAGGTTTTTCATGGCCTCATGCAAACAATGTGAGATGCTAAAAAGGGTTGCTTAGAGATTTGTGAACACCTGCTAAAAACAAACCAATAGAACTAATTAAAACTAGATTTTTATTCATGCTTAAAAACATAAAATTTAGGGAAAATGTCAAAACTTGAATTATTAGCTATGAATAAAATAGTTTGGAATTAACATTCATTTTCAATTGCTATTAAAAAGATCACTTAATCAATCATCCTTGTGAAATAGTGGTCTTAAAATAGATAGGTAAAGATAAAGCACAAATGCATCATTTTTAACAACTTAAGGAAAAAGAAGAAATTTGAAGAAATAGGTCATGAAGTACTCCCTTAAGTGTTATCTTTCGTTGACAAGGATTCCTTCTCCGCTTTTGAAACCCTTCTAGTATTATGCATGCATTCAGAGAATGAAGATATTCCCTTCTCATACGATTCCAAACAAAATCATCATAAATTTTAAAAAGAAATCTACTATAGGAATGAGAGATCTTAAACCGACTGCTTATTAGCTTTTGACATTCCCATTTATTAAAAATAGGAAAGATAGGTTGCATTGTAACATTTATTTAGTTATTTACTATCCTACTCTAATTGAACAAAATAAAATGTCCTTCAAGTATAGGAATACTTCTAGTGAAGCCATGTGTGTAATAGGGTTAGAAATATATCCATACTAAGGTTTAAAAGATAAATTTTAATGCATACCGGAGTATGAAGGACCAGCCGCTTTGATGATGAGATAAAGCAATAATGAAAAATAAAAGAGTGGTGAGACCTAATAACTAATTGAAACCATATTTCAATAAGATCACTATATTTTTGTTTCTCTTCTTTGTTTAGGTCACACTGAATGTCCTCCTCTACCATGCTATGCAGATTATCCTCTTCAAAATGATTGGTATTTGGAGTACATATAGGATCTGCTGAGAGGCATGCTAAGGACTCCTCAATATCAGGTTCCACTAGTTTCTCTCCATTGAATTCTATCCATGATTCTTTATTCTCCTCAAAAAATTGACAAGAGGAATCCGACGAGACTTCCAAATCTTCCTGTGGAGAGACAACTAGATTGTTGACTGCTATGAAGATATGCTCTTCTTGAGAGGCGGATATCCCAGCTGCTGCTAGAATGCGAGAAAGTTCTTCGAGGAACATTCTTCAATCCCTTGATCATCCTTGAATTACTCTAGCTGGTTGATGATACCTGTTTCGCAACATAGATTAGTACTCGGGGGGTTCTTACAACACCCCAAACATGATTTATCATTTAAAGATCTCAATTTTAAAACTATTTTCAAAAAAAAAACACACCAAGCTTGAACTCGTTGCGTTACTGGGATCCTTCTGTCACCAGGTTATCGGTTTGCACAAGTTATCTCATGATAAATAAAACTAAATTTTCATAAACAAAAACACACTTGCATCAAAAGAAAAGAGGACAACCTAACTTTGGAGAAACCCCACCAAAGTGGATGTGTGGGATCTTCCTGCATGTCTTACCATCTTTTCTCGTCCCTTAGGCCATCCATAAAACCAATCCAAAACCATTAAATAAATCTGATTCAAATACTACCTATTACCGTTTAAAACTCCCCGACAACGACGCCAAAATGTTGGTGCAATTATTTGCATAATGTATTACCAAACATAAATTATCAATCGGGATTTGTAATCAGTAGAGTTGATGCACTATATGTGCCAATAACAAATAGGTTCCTATGTCTGATAAGTATAGCATAAATAAGAAACAATAAACACCAATACTCTTTTTTACAAATTTTTAATCTATCTTCCTCACACAACTTAAAAATCAGAAAACAAAACTTATAAACCAAATCCAACAAGCATGTGATCTAAAGGTTCTTGCTCAGGTGATGAATCTTTCCATTTACAGGCTCATGAAATAAGAAGATGGACTTTGAATCTGTCCCTTGTAGCAACTAAACCAATCAACAATTAACACTATGTTTCAAACTTAGAAGAGAAAATTGGTAAGAGAACTTCTCAAACAAACAATGAATCAAAAGGTTCTTTCTTAGGTAACAAGTCTGTTCATTTCGGGCTTATGAATTAGAGATATGAACTAAAGATCTTGTTTCCTATAGGAATCAAAACTGTAATTAACAATCAACTCCAGTCACTCTTAAACAAAATTCAAATCATAACTCAATTCTGTTCAATCAAACCTATGTAGTATAGAAAACAATCAATATAATTGAGAGGCTTCATTATGGAAAATGAAAATGAGAGATAAAGTCCTTTGGTTCCTGTACCTACTGAAAACACTACAATCAAGAACTCAAAATAAAAAATTTCTTAACATTCCCATACATCAAACAATTAAACGTTACGCTACAGAAATAGAAAGGAAAATAATTGTGCACACTGATTCAAAAGCAAGCAATTTTGTGTTTAATATTTAAAATGCATTTAAAATTATGAAGAAAACAGAACTGTTAAATATTCACACAATCACACAAAGAATATACAGGGAGGTTACCTTGGTTGGGGCAGTGGACCCTTGCCGAACTAACAAGGAACCTCTTAAGAAAATAACAGACTAAAACGTTTTACTCATACCCAGAAATTGCACATCAACTCATTTGTTCTCCTTCAACTTGTAAAATCAAATCAATAGTTCATCATCTTGTATATTATGGAAATATGAATCATTTTTTTCATTACATCCATACGTATCTCCTGTGTGTCCTATCTCCTATACAACATCCCTTATAAAGAAAGTGAGCTGATACGATCCATATCTACGAATAATTATTAAACAATTTTAAAAATATTACAATTGGTATTTACATCGAATCTCTAGGGATCGACTCCATCCTCATGACACAAAGTGCATGAGTGATGGAGTCCATCATAATCTATAAAATTGATTTGGAAGCTTCAATCCATCTGCCTTCTCAAAATCTTCAACAACAGATTCGTCCAACGAACGATTTCTAGAAATAGCGAACGGTACCAGAATACACACAGTCGTAATATTGAGTACCGGAATAGGTGCAGTTGTTTGGTACCAGAATAGCTCAGTCTCATTGGTACCGGAATATGCATAGTTGTTTGGCACCAGAATAGCTCAGGGTAGTACCCGATCAATTCTGTTGGTACCAGATCACTGTTGTGCAGGTCTGTTGGTACTAGATCAATGCTGAGGTACTGAAATAAACTGCTTAGGAGTAAAACAATTAGGATTATACAAAATCACACATTTTAATTGAATTAGCTTAAGAAAATTAAGCAAAACATGCCTTAATCATAAGTTATCTCATGTGTACATGAACAAGGTCATTAGGTATGTTTATGGAGGAAACAATCAAGTATAGGCTTATAACATAGGAAAAAAGGGCTTGGATACAAGGTGATATAGGGCATTATAAATGTCAAAATGGAGACTCAACAAAGAGCATTGAGAGTAATCATGACAAGTTCTATGTATGTTATTGTTTTTCCAATGGAACCTAACTGATCTCTGATCTCTGAAATCTTCATGAAGAAGGTAGCAATGGTGTCATCTTTCGTCATCTTGAGATTTTGAAGTTGGTGTTTCAATGTAAGAGTTATGTTAGTGTTGTTTCTCTCAAAAAAATTCTTTAATGCATCATACAGTATATAATTTGTCTTCAACATAGAAATGCGAGGTGGTAGATGATCTCTTACTGAGTAGATGATTATATTCCTAGCTTTGACATCATCTATCTTGCATTCATCCTTTTCTTCATTGGTAGTTGTTGCTGGTAGAGTTCCTTCTATCAATATCAATAGGTCAGTCTCTTCTAGAGTGATGTGTAATCTTGACTTCCAGGAGATGAAGTTGCTTGATCCATCAAGCCTATCTTCCACCAAGGTTATGTTCCTCATGGCTTGCATATTATTCACAAACCGTAACAGATAGGCTACAAACCCTAGCTGTAGAAAACCTAACAGATATGATAGGATATAAACCCTAGGTTTTGTTGGACTTATGAATGACAATAATAAGCCTTAGAGAGTCAAAATAACCCCAACAACTTGCAAGAACCCTAGAAACTGAAATCTACAGAAACCCTAGAAACCCTAGGGACAAAAATCCAAAATTCTTCAATTTTAAATATGAAAGTTATGTGATGCACTAGACTAGGTTGTACATGTCTATGAAAAATTTAGGCCCAACGCTCAAGGGAAAGTGCTAAAACTAGATTGAAAAGGAAAAGAATAAGGGTCATTTTTGTAGTTGCAACAAGAAGGTGACGACTAACTTGGAAAGATGCTAGAGTAGCTTATGCAATGGCTATTTCAGGATCACTGCTCTGATACCATGTTGAAGTTTTAATAATTTCTCAAGCACATGTAGTTTCTTTTCAATTTAGCATGAACTTGAACCATAAACAATGCAACAAAACAATAGTTGTAGTAACCAATATCACAAGAAGAATAACCATGCACAAGACACAAGAAGTTATCCTGGGAAAAACCTTCTCAACCAAGGGAAAAACCCAACAACCCTTTAATATATTTCCAAGAGAAGAACCTTCACACCATAAACCCTAGTGCACACAAGAGGGTGCTCTATGACTAAGAAAACTAGTGCATACGGAAAGTGCAGACTAAATTTCATCTCACCAGGCTAAGAGTTGAGTGAATGAATATTATCCACAATGGGGATGTATCTCTCTAATAAATACATGACCTAACTCATCAAATATATGTGTCTATTGGAGCAATAGGGACGACTTGTACAATTCAATAATATAATTAATCTTTCACATAATATTAATTATATTTACACAATAGGGTTGACTTGTAACTTCACAATACAAATTAGCTTTTCACAATAGTCTTTCTCTTTGACAATATAGCAAGGGGTCTCACACACATCCTCTAGTGCTCTACCACTAGGGACAAGTCCACATTTTCTCAACCACAAGGGACATCACTCTCAACAGATCAACTCAATTAAATCCATAGGAGTACGAACTGGACAAACATCTCAAGTCAACTTAACTAAGTCCATAGGAGTATGATAGGAGACCATATCAAGTCATATCAACTCAGTCTAGAGGATCATGACAATAGATCAACACAAGTCATCTCAACTCAGTCTAGAGGAGTATGACTCACCTATCACATAAGAATTCTCACAGATCATCTCAACTCACTCTAGAGGAGTACGATCTAGAGAATGTCTCATGAAGTTGCAAACATCAACAACCCCTTGATAGAATATTGAGGTTTTTTATCCACCATTTGATGATGTTGTGGAGGTAAAATGTGAAGAAGCAATAATGGATTCTTCCTGTAACGTCCCCGAACACCCATGGTCGGGCCACACTACTCTAGAGAACACTCTTGTTCTCTCACAGTGGAACATATTGTAGCATACCCAACTTACCAACTGAGTTCTGCCACATAAATTTTATGAATTGCATGTAATTAAAACATACACACAGTGCTCTTGCGGAAGCTTTATATATAAAACATAAATAGGAAAATACATTACGTAAATGCACAGATTCATACTGAAATAAAAGTAACCACAGACATGCAACATATACAAGAGATACCCATAAAAATAAACATGTAAATAACAATGCAACATATAAATTTATCACACAACTGACACTTATCTTTGCAAGGATATCACCAATTGTGTGCAGACCTTCCACAAACCTCCCAGTAATAGACCAGACTACTTATCACTCTCAATAGTGGGTCACCCCCGAGCTAGGACTAAACTCCACCTAGGTAAAGGGATTCCCATCCAAGATAAGGTTCATGGACAACAGGAAAGACTCCGTCTCAGGTGCTCAGTCAACTAACAACCTACAACCTCTCATTCCCCACATGCCTATCCCACCTAAGGAAGTGTGCCCCTTCTCTTCTCAAAAGTCCCTCGGCTGCCCCACTTCCCTTCCAGGGCTTCAACAACAGCCTGGAACAGAAGTCTCAGAGCACTGTAGCTATAGTTTAGCACCTATGGAAATCAATCCCCAACAATTCTCTCAACCAGAGAATTTATCACTGGCTTGAAAACCTGCCTCTTCAGTATCCCACGGGCCTGGCAACCCACTTCTTCAGTCTAGCTCCCAAGCTAACCAACTACACAAACATGAATGGATATGGATACAAGTTCTGGTACAGTGACAATAAGGTATGGAGGATAACTGACTAAGTAAGTGATCATGGAATAATGGCTACATGAATGGGAAGAATGATGGAAAAGATGGGAAAATGAACTAAGTTCCCACAATATGTATGCATGTCCCTAACTTGACACTTGTCATGTTGGGAGCTACTTTGGCCCACTTGTCCCCAACTTTAGAACTTAGGATAAAATAATTATCCATACTTTATGATTTAAGGAATATTACTATAATATTCCTTTTTGGCTTAAGCTCCCTAGGTTAGCCCCTTTCCCTTAACTTTTGGCCCTCCCTTTCCCCAACTAGTTGAGTTTAGTCCCCCATCTCTTTTATCGTGGTTAGTTTGTGCACAATTATGTATTTTATATTAATGATGAGGTGTATACAAATATAGGTGCACTGGCCTTTAGCATCTAGGCCCTCTGGCCTAATTTGAAACATAAGCATCCTAGTCTCATAATAACTGGCTCACCAGCCTATAAAGCACAACATATACACAAAGGATCCCTAGCCTCAATATCGCGCGCACTTAAGTTTGCTATGCACAGTATCCTGGAATGTGCATCATTTTACTGCACAGTACATGCATACACTACACCATGGAAAATGAAAGCCAAAAGTTATAAAACAACTCACCAGCTTAAGTACATTATTACATTTACTGTTGGGGTTCTACCTAGGGATATTACACTTCCTCATTCCTTGATGACTTGTTTTACATTAGAAGACATGATTGGGATGTAAGATGTTTTTATTTGGAAGGATATGCAATCTATGACATTGAATGTGAGGGTGAATATTTGATTGATGAAATTGGACATAATATAGAGTTTAACTTAGAAAGTCCCGAAAAAAAGCCTACTAGTCCAAGTCTTTAGGAAAATTAAGTGATCTACCCCCCTCTACATGGAAGGGTTAAGTATGAAGGGATCAGCTTGGATATGGAGTGTTCTTCAACATGTTCCTTAGAAATATTATCCTTGACCTATGAGTGTCCTCAATTTCCTTTCTTATATTTGACTTATTTCTCTAGCCTACCCTTGAACTTTGAGTACCTTCATCCTCCTTACCCTCCTTTAATTCATGAGCATTCGCCTTCTTTACCTTTGACCAAGAGATACATGAAAATTCAACCATTTCTTTGTAAATCCCAATCGTAGCCTCCTTCATAATCTCTTGTCCTCAATGAAATTATAAGTAAAGTCAATTGGTTGACCCACTTTGATGATTATATCATCCCTGTTGACCTTTGGATGAAGGAATTTGTGGATATGTGAGTCAACCTTGGTATAGTTTGGGCCTTATACTTCATAGATATATTCTTTATATGGTTTCATACTTATAAATGACCAAAACCATGCCTGATAAACATGTGATTCTTAACATGTCCCTGTTGTAGCTCATAACATTTGTATGCACAAACTCTAACTTTTCACTCTTCTTTTTCTTCCCAAATTTGATAAATATGACTCTCTTTTGTTTTCCATAAACATGGTGCTCACATAAATCCAAATCAACTTGCTTCAAATTTGGCAACAGATTCCTTGAGTGGAGAATCTACATCCCCTTCTCACTCATGTTCCCAAGCCTATGATGCCACAATGTTTTATCCGATCATGTATAAAATAAAGCAATAGAAGATTTAACATTTGTGATACATAAATACAATGTACCTACCCATTCAACACACCCTAAAAGATGTTATGAAATTTTTTCTCTTTTGGGTACCACTTGTTTTCTTTTGTCCTACTTTCTGAACTGAGTCAGTTGAGTGCGATAAATATTGGATTTATTTGGGCTTGTCATAGTGTAACCTTTGTATCTAAAAAAGTAACTTGACATTTTAACTAAGGATCCGCAGCTAAAATTGTGACCCACACGCTAATGTTCGACTGAGCAAGTAAAATGACCACATAGTTAATTTCCGATCAATGATGTATCATCAACATTGGTAAAAAATGGAGTAGATTTGCATTGGTTGTTCGCAAAGAAGATTCAAGAAATGGACAATTTCCCATCAGCGCCGGTGAAATATGAGATGGATAAACATTGACATGGGCCATGATGAACCTACGATAGCCGATTACTGATGCGTTTGTTCAGGGTCGGTGAAATCTAAAAGATTTAAATCATGGAAAATTTTCGCATTGACACATCACCGATCACTGGTCCCCGATGCATTTTCTGCATCGACAAATTTTGAGGGGGTAATCCGAGAACACTTGTTTAAACTTATCACCGACGACCGATCCTTGATACTTTTTCAGCATCGACAGGGTAGGACCTATTTGTTAAAACACTTATCTAATGAAAATCTCTGATTCTGAATAACACTCTTTAATGAAGATGCCAATCTCATATGCCATGTGTCTTTTCAACGTAGGCATTTTGTATGACCTATTTTCATCCCCAGTCACCTTAGGTTTCCCCATGTCCTAGTCACACTTCCAGGTCAACATTTCCACATTAGCGTTGTATGGAAATATGGATCAGTGTCGAAATTTTTTCTAAGAGATATCAACGCACATTGTCTAAAGAAAAGTGATGACTCTCGATCCACCTGTTAAATTAGCGGAACAATGGGACATTTTTCAGCACAAATAAGATCTGATTCTTCCATTTAATAGGCCAATAAATGTTTCTCTCCACATATTTCGCTACCCCGTGCGCCGATCGAACAATGGGAATTTGAAATCGCCGATGAACCACATTATATCCCGCGCCTTCACCACCAACCTACAATTGCATTTAAATCTCGCGCATAATGCGGATTTGGCGAACGATTTTGTAGAACCACACCTACACCCCGAATTGAATAACTGATGCGACAGGGTAAGTATTATCTCTTTTTAAATCACTAAGACAATTTTGAATCCCAAAATTCTACACACAGGTTTCTTAATTCCAAAGAAGTTGAAGAAGTGAAGAGAGCATCTCAAGAGTTGCGATTGATTATCAAAATTTCAAAACCAGGTTAATCTAGTGTGAAGAAGAGGTATGTGTTAATTTTATCATTTCGGCGGTCACATTTTTATGTATCAACATTCTATATGAAAGATGGTATCTAACGTTGTTATCTCTACAAGAAAAAATGCCTCCAAGGAATCCAACGACCAAATTCTCTCCAAGGGCACCAAAATTGAAGGAAGCAGAGGTTGGTGAAGGATCTTCTCCCGACACTACAAGGCAGTTGGATTTTTCTACTAGAGCAGAACCAGTCATCAAAACATCAACTACGAAAGAATTTTCTTATCCCCCTGCTTTCGAAGATACATAAGAAACCACTAGATCAAAGATAATGCTCCCACAATGGGGATATTTTTTCAACAGGATTAACCGGGAAGATTACCCAAAGTTTATCCCCCACAACGACCCGGATGTAAGGGCGCTTGACGACCAGGTTTTTCCAAATATCTGGTAGTCATGCCTACATATGGTAGCCTGTCGAACCCTAGTCTTTCCCTACATTGATACTCTGGGTTGGATAATCGATCATACAAACATGCATAAGTGCCTAATCAATGATGAGAATGGTGGATGTGTTGGATTTTTTCTCCTGAAAAAAGTCCAAAAATATTACAAGATAAGGGACCCGAAGGAGCAGTTGAACACATAATTCAAGGTGAAGTTCTATGAATTCCATGACACCAATCGATTAATGGCCTCCTCATGGAAGGAAGACAAGAAATTCACAAACCGGAGCAACGACTGGTCTGGGAAAACAAATCTAAAGGAGCCACATATTTTTACTTAATGGCTCTAATTTGTCGATTATACGAGGAAAAATATTACACTAAGTTCTTAGAGGCATGGATTCCCTTGACATACACTGTGGCTATTTATAGGAGTAGTTTCAACTGGGGAGAAATCATCTCCAATCAATTGAGAACCATGGATGATTTTAGGGGCTAAATTTCACTCATGGGCTAATTTTCCATGGTTTTTCCAAAAAATGATTCGCTATTCTAAAAATGTTTCGCCCAAATTCTACAGGATACAATTATTTTACCTTAAAAATTGCCAAAATTTTATACAAACTATATAAAATCCTTAGAAATTTGAATATTTTTTCAAAAATATCACCAAACATTTTATAGTTGGCATATGAAGGATTAGTAATATTCCCTAAGGTTTCTACATTTTAAAATAAATTTCCATCCTTAAAATCATCCCTGTTGAGCACCAATATATTGTAGGATCAGACACCAAAGGAGGGAGAAGAGCCCACTTTTCACATGGCTTCATATCTTCTAGATGTGATCTGCGCAAGGAATGTCTTCTCCTGCATGAATCTGAGATGGCACATCACAAAGCTACCTGTACATGTCTACTTCAAAATCCTGTGGGAAAACAGGTACACGAAATCTTATGCGCTCATTTGCGATGAATTCATAGCTCGAGTTTATTTCATTATTTTCAAAAAATAATTCTCAAGACTGTTTGTAGTGGCCAAGAAAATGATTTCAAAAGTAGGCCACTAGAACCTAGATGAAACCACTAATTATATCAGGGTGTTTGGGGTCACCGATGTAAATGTGTTGACCTGCATAGAATAGATCTAGCTAAACAATGATACACACATTTGCAGAGAGAATTGGAAAAATAAGAAGGAGAGAAAGAATGGAAAGAATTCTCATTAACCGTTTTCCACACATAAAGAGTGAATAATTTACAATAGATATAGGATACATGAGTAAATAACGAGCCATAGTGGTGGTCTATATTGATCTGGACACACACCAGCAGTTACAAGAGTAAACTGCCACCTAGTCTATTCTCTTAGGCAGTTACGGGAGTGAATTGCCACCTAGCTAAGTTAACTAGTCAATTAGTCTTCAATTAACTGACTGAACAAAGAGTAGTGAGTTAGTGATGATCCCAATGTTGCATGGTGAAAAAACCAATGCAACATCTAAACTCAACTCAACTAGTCAAACTGAAGTGTCAACTGAAAGAGAATATTCTCCCCTAAAATATAGGAGACTGGATAATGACTAATAAACAAGGAATAACCTTAGAAAAAATAAATCCTAGGTGTGTGTGAAGTAACTCCAACACCCCCCCTGAACATCACTATGGTGAAAATAAAGAATGG
>ML808361.1:311611-343614 GCA_009831015.1 Picea engelmannii | reverse complement strand
AGGGGGAAACCTCCTTTTACCCCACTTAAATGTTCAAGTACAAGATGATTCAAAATGAAAATGTCTCCTTCGTATATATAGGAGACTAGGAGGTATAATTACAACTAATGGCCTAAATACGACATAAATAAAATAACATTACTAATATAATATGCCCCAATTATGGGGTAATGAGCCAATATTAGGGCTTAACACCACCACAAAGAAGGAGCTACACTATTTGTGCCATCTGGCGAAATATTACCAAGACTCAACTCATGCCATAATTTTTCTGAAGAGTGAGTTCCAAGATGCATATGCAAAGTTCACAAGCGAAAGACATCTCTTCACTGTAGGTGTATCCGATTATCAGGAAGATACCCTTATGGCACTAGAAACCTGGAATGACGTGGAGAGACAGTATGAAAAGGCATACCAAGATGTAGAACAAATCAATTACATCAACGCAGTGTAGAAGAGATGAGACATAGAGGAGCATGGAATTTGAGTGTTGATGGATATCAACATCTCCCGGATCAGAAAAGAAACTAAATACTGGGTAAGTATGGCCTAGGAACCTCAATGAGAGATATATAATAGGTGGGTCAAGTGCGAAATAAGATGGGAAAAGATAATTCGGGAGATGAAAGACATTGGCATCTGAGATTTCAGCTCACCCGAAGACTTTGTTGACTTGCATGACATAGTCAAGTGACATGCATAAAAAGACTTAGCATAGGAAGCAGAGATTGCGTAGGTGGAAAGCATGACACTTGGTCAAATACAAAAGCTTATGGAACATCCAATCAAGCCTCGTGCAGTTCTGTAGCATTTAAGTGCCAAAGTCATCAAATATAGAGAACGTGCAATAAAAGTGAAGGAAACCCTTTCAGCCCCGATGGACCAACACAGATTCCCATATGATAACACATGCAAGGATCTCTTTGTCAAGTGGTCAGAATACGAGAAGAGTCATCCACTCTAGTAGAACCACAAGATGTTTTCCAAAGAACAAAGTGATCAAGCACCATGTGGTAATCTTTTGTTTTACTTAACACAAACTTGTAGCAACTATTTTTAGTTAGTGATTCTTTATAAATCTAGGGATTGACCTTTTAGAAGAGGTCGGTGGTTTTGGGGAAAATACCCTCTTTTTGAGAATTGTAAAGTATTATTTCTGAGCAACTTTAATTAAGAAATTCTTCTTAGAACTAGAGACAATTTTTTTTTTCATCAAAGGCGTTATGTGATTGGATTGAGGAGGAATTACTTCCAACTTTTATTTTAGTAGTTGATGTTGTAATGAGTAAGAGTTTATGAATCTATTTTTAAGCTATATTTTTCAATACTTTAATAGTTCTTTTGTTCTAAATGATGAAAAGTGAATCATTGTGTTAATATGTGATTGATGGTAGAGCTAAGGAAACTATTTTTCTTGAACTCATCTTATTGCATGCGTACTTTCTTTCAATAGTTGTATCTCAACCATTGTTGAAATACCAACAAGTTCATGTATTATTACTATACTTGAATAGGTGTGAATATCGTTGTCTGCATGCTAGAGAATGAGGGTTATCCCAGGCTCAACCTTCTTCAGTAGTCAAGAATCCCTTCTATCAGTTGGTTTATACTATCACACATTACTTTATCAGAGTCATATAATAAAGGAAAAGACAAAAGCGAACGTTTAATCTGAAGGAATAACTTTCATAGAAAGATATATTGTCAATCACTAAGTAAATCCCATCGATAAATTAGCTAGATCAAAAGATCTGGAGAACCATTCCGCCCATAAAACGCTGCAGAGTCTAATTGGGCCTCTAAGGTAGGTTTTGTTCCTACTATAGAGTTAAAGGGATCTCATACACCTCAACAAAATTGGTGCTAGAAGGAGGTCCTGAATGAATGAATGGATAACAATATTTCTGATAATATATTTCACATAGCCTACATATTCAAAACATCCCACATGCTTGGCTAGTCATTCTCAAGACAACTTACATACAAAGAATAATCCCAAAATGAGTAGCTCACCCCGACATGAGGAATTAGAACACCTATTCCCTGAAATACCTTACACTCTTCCCCACAAGGAGTTGAGCCATTTCAGAAGAATCACAAGGTCTTACGCTCAGAAAATTGGATCATTACCCTTAGCCCCTTTACTTCCTTGTAGAAAACAAGTAAGAATACCAGTTGTCGATACCCCCTGACGAGGTTTTTTCTCACATAGTAGAAGACCTGATATATTTTTCCCTCACTGAGATTGAACAACCCCTTAATCTGATCCCCGAAACACCAGCTAGTAACTACTCTGAGCCTAACGATTTCAAATCTGACAAGGAAGGGTTTAACTCGGATCGCTCAGTTTTAGAATCAGATGACATGGAGGATAATGAAGAAAGTGGAAATCCACCTCAAAATAATCAACCTTGGTTGGCTAGAGATGCTCTAGAAATCCCAAGACGGGTACACAACCTCCCTCGACATCCAGAAAAATTACTTCCCACGTTCGACATTGAAACCTCCGGATTTCCTGAAGACCATATTAAAAAGTTCATACTAGCTATAATATTGATGAACATACAACATTAGGATGTAGTGTGAAGGCGTTTTCCCTATACCTTTTATAATTTAGCCTCAACTTAGTATTTTAACTTTCCTGTGGGGTCCATAACTAGTTGGACGAAGTTTCAAAAGGATTTCTTAGACAAGCCTGTAGAATAAACCACCACAGGAGATTTAATGGTTGAACTGTTTTTTCCACCATGAGTTCAAAAGAAAAGGTTAAAGACTTCAATCAACAGTTTACCATTATCCTGAACGAATTTCAACCCGAAGCTAAACCTACTAAGGAGTTGCAAATTGAGGTATATGTTAATGCTCTCCCTGCTTCCATTTTCATGTTTGTGAAAAGGGTTGCCAAACATAACCTAGCTAAAAATTTAGAGGAATACAAAATGATTGAATTCCAAATGAAGGGATGCAAAGAGGGCCAGGTCCTACTAGTTAAGAAGGAAGTTCAACCTCTACCTAGGAGAGGAATTTTATTGACTAGACCCCCAGGAAAACAAAATGAACAAGGTCCTGAAAAGGAGGTGGGGACATAGAAGACCTACAATGGATGATAAAGAAACTTTCGAACACAATCGTAGAAATGAAAAGAAGTGTCGGGGAAGGAAACCAAGGCTAAAGGCCCTATAAACTCTTTTTTAAAAGAAACCCATCTTTCAAAGCGATTGAATCTCCCCCAACCAACTTAAACATCAACCTGGGTAATGTAGCATCCAACTCTTTTTGTACGTACCATCAAGAGAAACATTCCGAAAGAGACTTCCCCCAATGGGTGCACTCTATGAATTTAATGGCCAATCGGGTCCTAGACAAAGTTTCTCTTGCCGAACAATCAAGCGACTCAACGGTGAACATCGTTGATCAATAGGAATTTGAGCCGCCAAAAGAAATGGCCATGTTGTTGTGGGATCATGACTTGCCGATGCCTCTCGGTGATGTATTTGAAGTTTAGGAACCACTCGTTGAGGTGTTTTTGGTGAAAACACGAAGTAAGGGTCAACCAGTCTCAATCGATCTCACCACTGCCCAATCCTCAAGAGGAAAACAAATAGATTATCACATGAAAGCACCTTTTGTCTCCCAAAGAAATCCTATAAACATACACACATGGGAGTCACCCAAAGTGGACTACAACATAGTAGAATACTTAAAGAAATTAAAGGCTAATGTGTCGGTCATGGACATGTGCAAAATTCCCCAGCAAAAGTATTTTTTGTCAGAGGCCTTAAAGTCAATAGAAGCCTCTATAATAAGCATTGACCTAGGTGAGGTCCCATCTCCTAGATATTTAAAGAAAAAATCAAACGTGAACGCTTTCTCTTTAGACAAAAGAGGAAATCCTTTTGTCCCACCTTTCCTTATAACATTTGAGGTCTTCAACATAAACTTGCATAATTATTTAGTCGATTCAAGGGCATCCTCCAATGTCATTTCATTGTCAATATGCAAGAAATTGAACACAATCCCACTCAAAAGTGATAAACATGTTATACAACTAGACATAACATAGGTAAAAGTTATTGGGGAACTTAAGGATGTCATGATTAGAATGGCTACACACTCGAAATTTGTTCAAGTAATTGACATCATTGTAGTAGATATCCTAGAAGCTTATGGACTGCTACTTAGTCGAGATTGGTCCGAGAAACTGAATGGATAGTTTAGCACAGACTAGTCTCACCTCTAGTTGCCACTAAATGGACATACCAACATTATTAGTATTGATAGGGAAATATATCTCAAACATACTGTCACTAATTTAGAATCCTTCAACAAACCATCATCGACATATTTTCCCGTGCTAGGAAACTACTCCCGTGATTATGATTTTGGCAATTTCGCTCCTATCTCGTCTGATGTACCTCTCACTCAAAACTTCGAAATGAATTTTCAAGTGAATCTACTGGCAGTGGAAGAAGAAATAATCTTCTGTCAAGAACCTCTGTTGGAAACAACAAACAAGGTATATGAAGATGAGAAAATAACTAGGTCCAAAGAAGTTGTTAAATTTCGCTCACAAGTTTGGACGTTGTACTTTTATGGGTCTAAATCATAGGAAGGGTCGGGAGCATGATATATCCTCATTGAACTGAAGGGGAAGTGGAATTTCCTTTCCTGCAGACTAGAATCTAAATGTACCAATAACATTGTTGAGTATGAAGCTCTAGTTTAGGGACCGAAGAAAGCCATAGATTTAAACATTAAAGAACTGAATGTTTTTGGGGACTCTGAAATTATCGTTAGGCAAGTGAAAAATACTATACATTGCAATTCACCCCACTTGAGAAATTATCAACAAGAGGTTCATAGACTAATAAAACATTTTGAGGCCTTCAATATTACTGTGTTCCCAGGAAAAAGAATACTCTTTCTGCTTCCCTAGCCATTACAACCTCGAGGTTATCCTCTTTAGAAGATTATGAAGCCTCCAGGTTCACTGTCAAACTACTCTAAAAACCATCAGTACCCAACAATATTTCTAATTGGAATGTTTTTGAGGGAGATGAACATATTTCAGATTTCATAACTAATCAAGAGAATTTTAAATATTTGGCTATTGATGATGAGGTATTCCAAGAGAAACAAAAATAAATTGATTTCCACGAACATAAGAGTGAAACAAATCACTCTAATGATAAATCAATATTTCACATGATACCGAAAGGGGTAGCCAATTTAGAGGACCTTTTCAACTTGAGGGAAAGATTTAAAGGGTCAAATAACACAAAGACAGGGATTTCATGCCTTGTATACGAGACTATAAACCTAGGAACCCTAAAAATCCCTAAGAATGTAAATCTAGGTAAAACAATGTCTAAAGAAGACATGAAAGCTTATCTCAAGATTTTTAGAGAATATCAAGATGTCTTTTCTTGGAACTACCGAGAATTGAAAACTTATGACACTCACATTATCCAACATACAATCCCATTAAAATATGGAGTAAAACCTTTCCAACAAAATATCAGGAAGTACCATCCATCTATGGAACCCCTGATGTATCAAGAGTTGAAGAAATTACTAGATGCTAACATTATATTTCAGGTTAGACACTCTGCTTGGGTAGAAAATTTGGTTTATGTTAGGAAAAAGTCTGGGGAGATCCGCCTATGTGTAGATTTCAAAAACCTTAATAGAGCATCAAAAAAGGATAACTACCCAGTCCCACCCATGGAACAACTCTTGCAGACTGTGTCTAGTTCTGAAATGTTCTCCCTTCTAGATGGTTTCTCAGGTTATAACCAGGTTCTAGTTTCATAGGAAGACCAATTGAAGACTACCTTCCAAACCAAGTGGGGAACTTTTTCTTATAAATGCATGCCCTTTGGGTTGATTAATGCAGGGGAAACTTTCGAAAGGGCCATGGATGTATATTTTTGGGGATTGATTAACAAATGTGTAGTATTATATTTGGACGACGTGACTATGTATTCAAAGAGAAGAGAAGACCACATCCAACATCTAACCCAGATTTTTGAAAGGTGTAGGAAATATGGAATATATTTAAACCCTAAGAAAACTATCTTTGGTGTCGAGGAAGGGAAACTACTAGGTAATATTATATCTCAAGTAGGAATTCATATAGATCCCGAACGAATAAAGGAAATAGCTCAGCTTCCCTTACCTCATAACAAAAAGGCTATGCAATACTTCTTTGGGAAAATTAATTTTGTGAGAAATTTCACGCTCGATTTCGCTGAAATTTTCAAACCCTTACAAAAAATTATTCACAAGGATGCATATTTTAAGTGGGATGATGAGTGAAAAAATGCTTTCAACAATATCAAGACTGCAATATCTCAAGCTCCGGTGCTGCAAACTCCCGACTTTAGTAAATATTTCTTCCTCTATACTTTCACCTCTGACCATCTTTAGCTATAGTATTGACTCAGAAGGATGATGATAACAATGAGACTCCGGTATAATTTATGAGCACTAATCTCCAAGGAGCTGAATTGAACTGCCTTGCTATAGACAAACATGCTTATGCAGTGTACAAAGCAGTAAAACATTTCAGATCTTACATCCTAAAAAATCACACCAAAGTCATTGTGCCTCATCCCATAGTCTGATACCTATTCACTCAAAAAGATATGGGAGAGAGAAGGGGAAATTGGATGACAACTGTCCAAGAATTTGATTTAGATATAAAACTTGCCAAATTAGTAAAGGGACAAGGATTGTGTAAACTAGCCACAAAAGCCCAAGATCGAATAAATGAAGACCTTGGGTGGGAGAATGAATTAGCATTATGGTGTAGTGAAGATTTATACATTCCCCTAGAGCAAGAATATTGGCATGTAAAATTGATTCACATCCTGCATCATGGGACTTGCCCAGAAAACCTAATCCCTAAAGAAAGGATAACTCTTAGGCTAAAATCTGCGCAATATCGCCTCGTAAATTCAATACTATTCCATGTAAATTATGATGGAGTACTCTTGAGATGTCTCAAATGTGAATATGCAGAAAAGGTTCCGAGGGAGATCCATGATGGTCCTACAGGTGGACACTTTGTAGGAAATACCATAGCTCACAAAATATTAAGAGTCTGTTATTACTTGCCTACTCTATTTAGGGAGGCTCATACATACACTAGGAACTGTAAATCTTGTTAAATGAGTGTTGGTAGATAAAAGAGAGTAGTTGTACCACTCTAACCAATGACCATATCCAGACCATTTGAGAAATGAGGGTTAGACGTCATAGGGGAGATTACCCTGAGTTCTTCAAAAATCATAAATACATACCGTCTGCTATGAACTATTTTAGGAAATGGGTAGAGGCCATCCCTCTGACTCATGTTAATGAAAAGGTTTTAATCCAATTCATAGAGAAAACAACTGATCACGAGGTTTGGGATGCCTTTTGTTCTCATTTTTGATAATCTTGCTTACTTTTCTTCTACTCTATTAACATAGTTCACTCTAGAAAAAAGAATTATAATAATATACTCTGCAAACTACTATCCAAAAGAGAATGTGGTGGCATAATCAACTAATAAGAACCTAGTGAGGATCTTGAATAAAACAATCAGAGACAATCAGAGGAATTGGCATAGCTCGCTTCATAATTCCTTATGGGAAGATAGAGTAACACCCAAGGAATATATAGGAAACTCTCCATACTTTCTGGTATACAAACAAGAAGCCATTCTTCCAAATGGGTTATATATTCTGTCACTTCATCTTGCTCAGACTTCAAGAGGACACCCCTCATCAGTTATTCAACAAAGAATTGATACCCTCCTCATGTTTGAAGAGGAAAGGGAGAAAACAAAATCTAATTTCATCGCTCATTAGTAGATAGTTAAAAGATGGTTTGACAAGCATAAGGCCAAAGAGAATAATTTTGAAGTAGGAGACTTAGTCCTGAAATGGGATAGAGCAAATGAACCTAAGGGAAAACATTCAAATTTTCAGAATCTATGTCTCGGACCTTTCTAGGTATCTGAGAAAATTGGGGCAAACACATATCAGTTGAAAAATCTAAGGGGGGAACCTGACGCCCTCCCAGTGAATGGCCAAGCCCTAAAGAAATATTTCTGTTAAAAAAAATGTGTCTTTTTCATGTCACATTCTAATTAGGATAAATGTGTAGGTTTAGGGTAGGGCGCTGATTACAGAGTCATTTTTATTTATGTCTTTTATTTTTCTTGGTATTTTCTTGTAATAAAGTTGTGTTCCGTAAAAAAATGGTCGACCTTAATAAATATGGTGTAGAAAAATCTTCTCCGAACTTACGCTTATGTGCAACATAATAAACGCTGGGCAATTACACATTTCTTCAAGGAGATCTATATCTTGTCTTTGCAAAAACAATGACCTTGGTAAGTGATGAAGTGTCCTCCTGGTGGTTTGGTAAATCCCAAAGGGAAATATGACAAGTTGGAAAGGATCACATGTACCTCTAGACAAAGCTAGGAATAATTTCACATTAACTATTTCATCTTGCAGATAACATACGTCCTCCTCTCTAACTCGCTCAGGGAATTTCTGCCAGAAATAAATCAATTATATTAAATGAGTACAAAGTCGGAGAGGGCATGCAGATAACTCCATCAGGGCTATGGATGCTCACTGGAAACGGAGCAAGGTCTATGATGTCAGGGTGACTCCATCGGGGCTATGGACACTCGCTGGAAGTGAAGAAACATAATAGCGAGTGAATAATGATAACTAAAATGGCCTCAAGCCATTGAATTCCTTACCCGAATCTTTTCAAATGAGGGATGTGTGTCATAGTCAAGAGTAACGAAGGTGGGATAAGGGATAAACTCCATAGGAGGACCCAGATTCATGAACCCAGGAAATTGGATATGCACGGATAGGAAATACTCTGATAAATTCAAAGCCTGTTAGTTTCTCAATTATCTTCTACACGAGCTAAGCCTGAACGAAGGAGCAAAGATTCTGCTTTCACCTAGAGAATCTCCATTTGTTGAGCACTCGACACACGCAAAAATATTTTATGAATTTTTTTCTCTTTTGGGTACCACTTGTTTTCTTTTGTCTTGCTTTTTGAATTGAGTCAGTTGAGTGCCATCAAGATTGGATTTATTTGGGCCTGTCATAGTGTAACCTTTGTATCTGAAAAATAAATTGACATTTTAACTAAGGATTCGCAGCTAAAATTGTGACCCATGAGATTATGTTCGGCGTCGGTAAGATCCAAGAAAGTAAAATGATCACATAGTAACAATAATCGTCGATCGTCGATGTATCATCGACATTGGTTAAAAACATAGTAGATTTGCGCTAGTTGTTCACAAAGAAGATTAAGGAAATGGCCGATTTCCCATTGGCGTCAGCAAAATATGAGAGGGATAAACATTGACATGGTCCATGATGAACCTCTGATAGTCGATTACTAATGCGTTTTTTCAGGGTCAGTGAAATCTCAAAGATTTAAATCATGGAAAATTTTCGCATTGACACATCGTTGATCATCGATCTCTGATGCATTTTCTACATTAGAAAGTTTTGAGGGGGTAATCCGGGAACACTTGTTTAAACTTATCGCCAATCGTCGATCCTTGATACTTTTTTGGCATCGACAGGGTAAGACATGTTTGTTAAAATGCTTATCTAATGAAAATATCCGATTCCGAATAACACTCTTAAACAAAGACGCCAATCTCAAACACCATGTGTCTTTGCCGCGTAGGCATTTCGTACGACCTAGTTTCATCTTGAGTCACCTTAGGTTTCCCTATGTCCTAGCCACACTTCCAGTTCAACATTTCCACATCAGTGTTGTACAGAAAGATGGATCGACGTCAAATTTTTTTCCAAGAGATATCAACGCACATTGTCTAAAAAAAAAGCATCGAATCCCAATCCACCCATTAAATTAGCGAAACGATGGAATGTTTTCAGCACAAAATAAGATCAGATTCTACCATTTAATAGGCCAATTAATGTTTCTCTTTGCATACATTGTTACCCCATGCACTGATTGAACAATGATAATTTGAAATCACCGATGAAACACATTATATCTCGCGCCTACGCCTCCAACCTACGACTGCATTTAAATCTCGAGCATAATACGGATCTGGCGGAAGATTTTGTAGAGCCGCACCTACACCCCAAATTGAATAACTGATGCGACAAGGTAAGTATTATCTCCATTTAAATTACTAGGACAATTTTGAACCCTAACATTCTACACACAAGTTTCTCATTTCCAGATCAGTTGAAGAAGTGAAGAGAGTGTCTCAAGAGTTGCGCTTGAATCTCAGAATTTCAAAACTAGGTTAAGCTAGTGCGAAGAAGAGGTATGTGTTAATTTTATCATTTCAGCGGTCACATTTTTATGTATCATCATTCTATCTGCAATACAGTGTCTAACACTATTCTCTCTACAGGAAAAAGCGCCTCCAAGGAAGCCAACGACCAGATGCTCGCCAAGGGCACCAAAATTGAAGGAAGCAAAGGTTGGTGAAGGATCTTCTCTCGGCACTATGAGGCAGTTGGAGTTTTCTACTAGAGTGGAACCGATCATCAAAACATCAAATAAGAAATAATTTTCTCAGCCCCCTGCTTCCAGTGATACAAAAGCAACCATTGGATCAAATATAATGCTCCCACAATGGGGAGATTTGTTCAATAGGATTAACCAGGAAGATTACCCGGAGTTTATCCTCCACAATGACCTGAATGTAAGGGCACTCGGTGACTAGGTTTTTCTGAATATTCGACAGTCATGCCTGCATATGGTAGCCTTCTGAACCCCAGTCTTGCCTTGCATTGAGACTCTAGGTTGGATAATCGATCATACAGATGCACGGAAGTTCCTAATCAATGATGAGAATGACAGATGTGTTGGAGCTTTTCTCCCGACAGAGGTTCATAACTATTACAAGATCAGGGATCTGGAGGAGCGGTTGAACACAAATTTCGTGGTCAAGTTTTATGAATTCCATGACACCAGCTGATTAATGGCATCTTGGTAGAATGAAGACAATAAATTCACAAACTGGAACAATGGCTGGTATGGGACAACAAATCTAAGGGCACCATATATCTACTTAATGGATCTAATTTACCGATTATATGGGGAAAAAGATTGCACTAAGTTTTCAAAGGAATGGATGCCCCTGACATACACTGTGGTTATTTACAGGAGTAGTTTCAATTGGGGAGCAATAATCTCCAATAAATTGAGCACCCGTATATTGCAGGCTCAGACACCAAAGGAGGGAGAAGCGTCCACTTTTCACATGGCTTCATATCTGCTAGATGTGATCTATGCAAGGAATGTCTTCGCAGGAATGAATCTGAGATGGCACATCGCAGAGCTACCTGTACATGTCTACTACAAAATCAGGTGGGAAAATAGGTACAAGAAATCTTATGCTCTCATTTGTGATGAATTCATAGCTCGAGTTTATTTCATTATTTTCAAAAAAGAATGCCCAAGACTATCTGTAGCGGCCAAGAAAATGATTTAAAAGTAGGCCACTGGTACCTATATGAAAACATGACCTATATCAGGGTGTTTGGGGCCATCAGTGCACCACATTTACTTCCCACTCATGTCTCAGACCGTTTCATCATAGGAGAAATCTATTACCAGAACATCCTACAGGGCTATAATGCCACTTTGGTTAAGGACAAGAAATGTGCGTTCATACCCTATGGTTTCCATGTAGGGTTTTACATAGTGAAGGACACTACACAAGATAAAAAAGATGGTTTGAGACAACTAGAATACAGGTTCATGACATGCCAATTTCACAAACATGACCCTAAAGGCCTAGTTCTACAACATGCATCACAAGTCTCTTCCTACTGGCCATACACACATGATAAGTTTGATGATGAGATTTTTACAGAATGTGCTCAGGACTAGGAGGAGGTACTACAGAGAAAAGATAACCCAAACATGACTAGGTTCAAAGCTATTAGTATGGATGAGGAAGTCAAAATGATAGAATAAACAACTCAATAAGATCTTAGGGTTAGATAAGAAAACAGAGCAGTAGAAGCCACATAGGAGCAAAGGAGGGGGATGTTGTTAATAGAAGAAGCCCAAAGAGTCATCCAACAACTAGAAGATGATCCTAAACTATTAGAAAATATGAGGATCACCCCAATCAACCCAATCACAATCAGAGAGGAGCTAAATGGATTAGAGTCAACCCACTTGGAGGAAACTGCCGATCTGGAAAATCCTAGAGTTCCATTACCACAGGCCAGATCGTCGGTGACCATTCCAACCCAACATGAGATTCCAAGAATACCAAGTGAAATAGGTGTGCTTAATACCCTTTTTGATCTAATAACTATCTATGATGATGAAGAGAGTTCAAAGGTCTCTCTTATAACTCTGACACCAATTATAAAGGATAAAGAACCATGGGGAGCATCTTCTCCATCCCCTTATGCATCAATTCCAAACCCTCTTCAAGGAGACCATGAGGCTGAGAGTACCTTATATACTGAAATTGTCGACCTATCGGGGACCTCGAAAGACAACTCTAGGGATGAGCTAGGTTCAAGTGGACAAAAAGAGGAATTGCAACAGCCATAGATCAACACCTCAACAACTGATCACCAAGTAAGTATTGAGCATGTCACTGTCTCTTCAATTTTGGTCGATACTTCACCATCTGATGAACACCAGAAGGAGTTCAAGCCATTGGAACATATGGAAGTTTCCCCTATCAAAGAAGTACAAGAGACTCCTAGAGAAAATACATATGGCAGGAATATTGGGAAACACTCTGACCTGGGGAGACCAACAAATCCCTAAGCTTGTTGATGAGGTCATCGATATACATGATATTTCTTATGACAGGAAGAGGAAATCCATCATGAAGAGGAACACCAAGAAAATAAGGCTCATGCTAGATAGCTCGATTCTCATCACCATAGAAGAGAAGTTTCTCAACACAGAAAACACGAAGACATCTGATCTAATAGGCGTAGGGATGTCTATCACTGATGCTATGCTGGATCGAACAAAGAGATATGAAAAGGAATTGGCCACCACAAAGAAGGAGCTAGACCATCTGTGCCATCTGGTGAAATATTACCGAGACTCAATGCAGGCCACGATTTTTCTGAAGAGTGAATTCCAAGATGCATATGCAAAGTTCATGAGTGAAAGAAATCTCTTCACTACAAGTGTAGCCGATTATCAAGAAGATAACCTTATGGCACTAGAAACCTGTAAGGACGTGGAGAGATGGTATGAAAAGAAATACCAAGCCGTAGAATGAATTGATTACATCAATGCAGTGAAAAAGGGTTGAGACATGAAGGAGCATGGAATTCGAGTGCTGATGGATAACAACATCTCCTAGATCAGGAAAGAAACCAAATACTTGGTAAGTATGGCGAGAGATATAGAAGAGGTGGTCCGAGTGCGAAATAAGTTGGGAAAAGATCAATCAGGAGATGAAAGACATTGGCCTCCTAGAGTTCAGCTCACTCGAATACTTTGTCGACTTGCATGAGATAGTCAAACGAAATGAAAAACATGACTCAGTGTGGGAAGTAGAGATCGTGCAAGTGGCAAGCATGACACCGGGTCAAATACAAAAGTTTTTGCAACATACGATCAATGCTCGTGTAGTTCTGCAACGTTTAAGTGCCAAATTAATCAAATATAGAGAATAGGCAATAGAAGTGAAGGAAACCGTTTCAGCCCCGATGGACCAGCACAGATTCATGTATGCTAACACATGCGAGGATCTCTTTGTCAAGTGGTCAGAATACGAGAAGATTCATCCACTCTAGTAGAACCACAAGATGATTTCCAGAGAACAAAGAGATCAAGCGCTACATGGCAATCTTTTTTTTTACTTAACACAAACTTGTAGCAACTATTTTTAGTTAGTGATTCTTTATAAATAGGGGGATTGACCTTTAGAAGAGTGTTGTGTCCATTTCATCACTTGGGTGAGAAAAAAAAAGGCAATTGCATGTCTAGTTGGGCCTACTAGACAAGACAGGTTAGTGCATGAGTTAAACAATACAAGCACATGCAATAAACAAATAAATAAGCTAAAAACAACTAAGGAAATAAAAATAGAATGCATAAGAGACTTTGAACCAAAAACAATCAACCAAATGACCAAGATTATGCCACCAATGGATAACTATATTAGTTGGAAAAACACCATAGATAAAGGATGAATTATGGGTCCCCTCTTCCTCCTTGGGAGGGCTCTTGAGTTCCCTAATGGAGATCTCTTCTTACAATGGTGAAAAAGAAAGAAAATGATGAAGAAATTAATGCGTATTCCCTCAAGAGGTGAGTGGAATGGCCTATTGGAATGTTGCTAGAATGATCCAAGGAGAAAAGAGGATTCTCAAGGGAGGATTGAGGCAACATAACAATACTATGAAATTATTAAATTCTTAGTGCACCCATGGCCTCCATTTATAGCATGTATTCAATAAATATTCAACTAGTTCTTAGTGTGAACAAGGGGCCCTTCAGGGCACCTTTTGGTCCTTGACCAACCCCCCATTCGAATTCATCTCATATCTGAGGGCAAAATCAAGTTGGGAGCTAGTCCATAAGTGGTTGAGGGGCCGACAAGAAACATAAATGCACCATTCACAAGAGTGCATGGATTTTCTCGTACACAGTCACGCATATTGTGCATTGTGCACCTTTCGGGCTTCTTTAGCCCACGCATTGTGCACGTGCTTCCTTTAGTGAGTTAGCGCATGTCAATTTTTGTCCAGTTGTATAGTTTTTGCCTCTTGGAAATGCATTTTTGGTGCTTCAGGTGAACTAATGGTTGTTTGACATTGCTGTATTTATGTAACCATTTGCATGCAATGTTGCAGACAGAATTTTAGTGATAACAAATGCCCCCTAATGTGTGAGGTTAGGAGCATACATATAGCCGAAATAAATCAATGTTTCTTCTATTGAGAGTACCATTGTAAGGAAGTGTGATGACAAGAACTGCAAGAGCGATCCTTCGGAGGGAGAGGGGAAATTGTGGGACCCAAACCTTTCTCTAGGGAGAGACAAGAAAAAATATATATAAACAAGGCATGCATGCTCCATGCTCATATCATGTAACTCAAAATGAAAGACAGTAACTGAGGTGGTATGTTGATGTAGATAAATGCAGCACCCTATAGGGCGGTTTTATAATGACAGATGAAAATTTTGATGGTGAACATACTCTGAAAAGAGGCAAGGATTCCTATAAGAAGTGTCGATGAATCATAGGCATTGATGGCCTAACAAATTCAGAGGTCTTCGTCTGGTATATAAAACAACTGCAATAGTCGCATAGTAAGACACACCATAACATGAGATTTTGTTGAAGTCGAATGTTATGGGGGTCAATGAAATTAGAGAGAAATGATGGTTCTCTTTGTGCCATCCGAGACTCTTCATTGTAAAGGTAATGAGAGTCAAGATATTGTCTCCCTTCTGGAAACTGTGCTGATGTCGGCATAAAGGGAGACACAACTCCAAGAAGCAAAGGGCTTCATGAAATCCACAAGATAAGATTAGGAACTGATAGGGAACATGAATGAAGTCAAGATGCGGTGAGACTCAAGACTGCCCTTGGTTGGGGGTATGTTTGAAGGATGATTGGCAGCAAACGTGAAACTGTATCTAGCATCAGGGGGATGACTAGACATGGGGTTATATTATGCTAGAGGCATGACAAAGTGGAAAAAATCAGATATTAGGGGTACATGGACTGTGGGATACTCAGGGTTTATGAATGATGTCAGAATGAGTAAAGGAGAGTGGATGCCCCAACCAAGGGAGACATGGGTTGTGTTTCCGGAAAAAGAAGGTTGTCAAGGGTGACAACAAAAAGCTAAGTAAATGTTGTAAACAAAGAATTTTTACAATTACCAAATAAATAAAGAATAATTTGGGATGAGTGTACATATACAGAAACAGGTGCCCCAGTGCAAGATGGCTTGGCTAGTGAGGGCTCAATTTGTGTGGAGAATTGGTGAAGTGTGGGGGCCCCATGGGTGGGTTTCCGTATGAGGTAAATGAATGGAGGGTAATATGAAGATGGGAAAATTGAGTGTGGATGAAATGAAGGGTTAATGATACTACATAGGTGCATAAAAAAAGACCCAAGATGAGAGAACTTGAGAGTCCATTGGGAAAGCTAGAAAAATGATGAGAATAAGTATGTGTATTTTTCTTGGAAATGCGTAAGACTATCTAGACTCCCATCTTTAGGGGGTGAAAGAAGCATGAGTGTAAAAGTACCGAGGGGAACTATGAATGGGACAACTCATGTGGGGGAGAGTGCTACCTGGTGATAGTACCAAAATGCAGTAGATGTGATAGTATTGTAGAGCCAGATGCAAGGACCCTAAAGGTAAATGTCAGAGGGTATGATTGGGGGATGCAATTGATATTCAGAGGGAATGATTACATGCCAGTGTCGAACATATACCTGAAGGGGCTGCAGTTTTTGTGATGACCAAGTACCTACACACATGAAAATCAAATACTCGACATGATTAATATATGAAAATAAAGAGCATACAACAATTATTTGATAATTTTGAACATGAGCAGGTGTACCTAGACGTTATGTGAGAAAAATGATCCTCAAGGGATGAGTATAGATGGTGACCCAATGAATGTGACCGTGTAGATAGCGAAACCCTCATCCCGTGGATGAAGACGGATCGGGAAACAAAGACTCAGATCTCTTGTAACTGAGTGTGGAAGCTTGGCAAAAGGGACTATATATGGATGTGGGGCCCACAATGCTACCTCATTTGTACCCTCTTCTATAGTGAATTGATGAGAGTATTTGGAGGAGTTTCGAATATTACGGGAATTTGAGCCGACCGATCTAGGATTTGTGAGAGTCAAGTTAGTGGTCCCATCCTCCTGCACAGTATATAGTTTCTGTTTTTTGGGTAGGGGTTGTACGGATGGATGTACTAGTGTATTTGTTAGGGGTGGGCCCACTAATTCATGAGAGAAGGAAGGATATCCATGTTGAGATGCGCAGGTATAATTCCCTCTCCCGTGCATGATGTACAGCTGTGCTGGAAACAACCGCGCATAGGGGCACGTAGGTGGGGAAAACATGCGCTCACATATGGGAATTATAACGACGCACATTGTGCAACTGTGTAGAGAACAAGTGCACATGGATGAACACCTGTAGGTGTGATAGTTTCACATTGATGCGCAACTGTGCGAAGAACAAGCGTGCTTATGTGTGCGCCTGTGGGGGTGAAAACCGCGCACTGGAGGTGAAGCTAAGGGGTTTTTGAAAGTTTGATTTTGATATTTTGGATGAATGTTGAGTTCTGACCAAGTGTTTCTATGTGAATGTAGGTGATCAGTTTATCATTCCAGGTCACTAGAGGGAATGAGACCTAGAGTGCCTTCGGGAGGCGGTGAGAGAGGAGCCTTGTGTTCGGAGACTCTTGGCAGTGTGTGGGATGCTCAAGTTCTTTGAATGCCCAATGATATGGTCACAAGAGTACCTGCTTCAGTATATTCTATCGATGTGGAGCGTTGATCTGCAGTGCTTCATTTTGTGGGGGCAACAACTGACATTCTCAGCTGTTGAGGATGTGTATTTCTTGACGGGGCTCCCCTTTCAGGGAATGGACCTGCCTGCTGACCCCTAGTTGTCGGGGGATGTGTGGTTGATAGATGTGGCCCAATGTTATTGTACAAGGCCGAACCCGATGTCAGTTTTGGTTGTCTATATTGAAGCGATGGATGCGCTCTTGCACCATTGCATCGCGACCATGATCGTGAGGATCTATGGATCCGTAGATATTCAACGGATCGCTGGTGGTCAACTGAGAATTATGTAGCAGGTCCTTGATGGGGAATTTTTCACCTGGGGTTTGATGTTGAATGCTAGGATGATAGAGAAGATTCACTGTTGTCGGAACACTGACTCTAGTGACTTTGCGTTTGGATCTATCCCGGTGGAATGGTTTTTGGAGAGGGTTCCCATGTTGTGCCCTAGCGTTTTGTTGCTGTCTGTAGGGCTGCAGGAGTCACGATTGATGCAGTGGGCTCATATTTTGGGCCGACACAAAGGGAGAAAGGGTGGCCACTACATTATTTCCATGTTAGCATGTGTTTGGTGTAACATGCCACAAATCATACTCAGATTCCCATATGGTGGGATGGAATTCTGGCACGACCCGGACATGCAATTGCCTCCTGGAGAGGTGTGGGAACAGAGAGGTATGTGGGTGTATTTATGTTTTATGATTTTGATAGTGTAGCATATGTTTATATGTATATGGATGCTGAATCTATATTTGTTTTTGTTTTTTCATATGTGGGGCCTCGAGGCTAAGAGGTGGAGATGGTGGGAGAGTCGGCTCGCCAGGGGCTGGTGAGACAGCCGTGGGCAGAGCCATGGGTAGGAGAGAGACACTGGAGGGATGATGTTGGTGTGAGGCCATCATATGAGGCAAGGGTTTTCTAGAGAAACCATTTTGATGATCCAGGTGCGGGCCCATCGTGCGCACTACAGGTAGAGGCCGACAGGGGGATGGATGATATCCAACGCCCATTGGAGGTGGTGTTACAGGGTGTGTCGGAGGGCAGGTGGTCCCACATTCATGATGAGAGAGTCCTGGAGCAGTGTATGGGTGATCCTACAGAGTGGAAAACCCTGATCCATAGAGAAGTTGTAGCAGGGGCAATGATGATTGGTCGACTTCCCCCTAGACTTGGAAGACCCCCAGCCGGTGGGGCACCTCCTGTTGACAAAGGACCTGGTGGGGGAGCTCTGGGGGCACCATGAGTGCCGATGATGTCTTTTTGTATTTATATAGTCTTGTGAGCCCATTTTTTATAGGGTAGTTTGATACCCATTTTGTATAGGGTAGGGGTACCCATTTTGTACCTATAGGGGTGAGGGGACTCACTTGACTACGAGCGATGTATATGTTGTAATTTTGTAAACATTTATGGTACTTTTGATCAATATATATATATATATATATATATATATATGGATACATATTTTGAGATCTTTGTAATGTTTACATGTGTTGATTTTTTGATGGTGTATGATGTCTAACCTATATGATGTGACCGATGTTGGAAGATTATGTATATGTAATGATGTCCCGATGTGATAAATTCCAATCTAATACTATGTTAGCCATGTTATCTATTATTTTATTAAATTGCTGTGAAATATGTGTAAATGTAATTGAATCAAAGTTTCAAGATAAGAGTCTAACTTGTAGGTATTTGCGAAAGAGGAAAGGAACCTAGACATAGTATACATTGTTGAGATGCAGGACGCCAAGCTGGGAATCTAACAAAATGCTAAGGTGAAAAATTTGGTGGTGACTGGCCTTGGTGAGGAGATCAATGATGGTTACGTATTTTGCTTGGTTGTTGGTGGCTGAGCCCAAACATATGCCACTGGAGTGGAGCAGTTCATGTAAGGGGGTATAGAGGGCCCAAGTGGCCGAAGTGAGATTTTGTGTCCAACAACTAGCACCGTCAACATAAACGATGTGGTAGGCCGATGGAGGATGCATCTTTCAATAAAATAGATGGTAGATCAAACATGAGGTGTGGAGGGAGAAAAAAAGACTAAAAACTCTACAAATGTGTACAAAGAAAAATCTTAGTGTAGAATGACTACGCTCAGGCATAAAATTTTTTTAAGTACAACTTATTGACGGGTTATTTGAGAGGACAACCTTTTGGAGAGGCCAAGATGTATGCACCTTTAGTAAGGTAGTTTTGGAAAATTTAGGGTCCATGCCATAATGACTCGAATTTCCCATTATTGAGAGTATCGCGAGCGATATCGTAGGCTAGGATGATATATCCTTCATTAAATGAGTGAAGGTTGACATGGCGGTCAAAGGTGGCTTTGGACCATTTTTTAGTTGCCTCATTGTTCTGTAAGGAAGACCGACGATATTCATCCAACGACTCTAAGTTCAGCAATGCCTGCTCCATTAGAGAAGTCTCAAGTAATAGCTCGATGGCGATGCACAAAGTGGGAATCTCACACTCGATGTGGAGGGTGGCTTCGATCCCATGGATGAGATGAAATAGTGTAAAACCGGTGGAAGTTTTGACTTCCCTATGATAATCCCATAATGCTAAAAACAACATATGATGCTAGTTGGTCTTTTGTTTGTTGACAGTACGTTGTAGCATGGTTTTGAGGACTTTCTTAAAAACCTCGACCTGTCTATTGGAATGAGGGTAGTAGGGGGAGGCAAACTCAAGGGAGAAGCCTAACCTTGAGGAGAGTTTGGAAAAGATTTCATTCTCAAAGTGCTTACCGTGATCAGACACTAACTGTAGTGGAACTCCAAAATGAGTAATGACATGGTTGAAGAAAAAATGCACTGTTATGTCAACAGTATTGTTGAAGGTAGGCATGGCTTCAGCCCATTTGGCAAAGTAATCTACTTCCATGAAAATGTACTTGTGTCCATTACTAGATGGAGGTTTGAAAGTCATGAAGTCTATGCGCCATTTGCAAAAGGAGTTGACAGTGATGACTATATGTAGAAGAGCAGGTGGCACTTATGATTTGTTTGCATAAAACTGGAATTTTTCGCATCGCTTGAAAGCGTGGATGTAGTCATGAAACAATGTGGGCCATAAGTACCTTGCTTGAATAATTTTTTGGGCGGTGGACATACCTGAGAGGTGGCCTCCGCAAGAGATGCTATGGTAATCATTCAATACTTTGTCTACTTCATCGATGGTTAGAAATCGACGAAGTATGGTGTTGACCCCACGTTGGTATAAACCATCACCGATAAGGAGGTATCGAGGGGCATGATGGTGAGTGCACTGGAGATCATCTTGAGAGAGATGAGACCCAAACTTTTGTGTCTAAAGGTAGATGAGAAGGTCTCCATACCAAAGGTCATATGAGGGGATGTAGAAGAGGTGTTCGTCAAGAAAATCCTTATTAACGGGTGAAACTTTAGCGTCTAAGGGAAACGCCATGATGAATTTGGCGAGAAAAAGTGATTTTTTTCTTTTGGGAGTTGAGAACTCTAGATCGTATTCCTGAAGGATAACGATCCATTGGGAAAATTTTCCATTAATCTACCATTGACTAAGCAAGTACTGCATGGGGTTGGAATCTGCTATGACTTTGGTAGTGCGAAGCAGGATACAGTGGCGTAATTTTTGAACTACGAGGACAACTGCAAGGGCTAGTTTCTCATCATGATTATATTTTAGGGGTGGTCCTAAAATATTTTTATTGATGTAGTAAATAACATGCTCACATCCATCATCTCCTATTTGGACGAGGACTCCTGCTACTGAGATGACTGAGGTTGACAAGTAGAGGATGTAATCGCAATCATAGTCTAGAGGAATAATCAAAGGGGCATTGGATAGTGCTACTTTTAAATCATCAAAAGTGGTTTAGGCATGTTCATCCCATTGTAATGGGACATCATGGCATAGTATGTGAAGCAAACCATGTGCACAAGTGGCATAATCTAGGACAAAGCATCGTAAAAAGTTGGCTTTGCCTTGTAGGCTTTGTAGTTGGTGCAAATTCCTAGGTGGTGCAATTTATGTGATAGCTTGGACCTTGAGGGGGTCCACTGTGATGTCGTGTTGGGAGACTATGAACCCAAGGAGGTGTCCGACGATGATGCAAAATACACACTTGAGGGGGTTCAAGTGGATATTATACTAGCGACAATGTTGAAAGACAACTCATAAGTTGTCTAAATGTTGAGTTCGTTTCTTGGATCGAGTAGTGAGGTCATCCAGGTAAGCAAGGATGATGCGAGCAAGATCATGGAAAACATAATTCAAGGCCCGTTGGAATGTAGCGCCTACATTTTTGAGCCCAAAAGGTATGACGCGATAAGAAAAAGTACCCCATGGGGTAGTAAAAGAAGTTTTATACTAATCTGCTGGATGGATTTGGATTTTATTGTAACCGAAGAACCCATCCATGAAGGATAAGGCCTCATGGTCGGCACATTCATCGATAATTTGTTCGATGAAAGGGGTTGGGAAGTTGTTCTTGGGACAAGCATGGTTAAGATTGTGAAAGTTGGTGCAGACACGAATAATGCCCTGTTTTTTTTTAACAGGAATGGGTTTGGAAACCCATGAGGTATACACGATGGGGTATATGAACCCTGCGGTGTGTAACTTGTCAATTTCAGCTTTGACATACTGGGGTGACATCTATCCATGTGTTGATGAGTGTTCGATGATAGAAGGATCGAGGCCGGGCATCTCTACATATGATCAAGAAAAAATATCTCGATATTCCTGAAAGAGAGCTTTGTAAGTTGTGAGTTCCTCAGGGGAGAATGTAGTGCCAATGGTGATTTATTATATGATTCTCAATTTGATGGAGATGTCGATTTTGACAATGGGGGAAATGTTGGCCATGTTTCCTTCTTCAAAAGCATCGAGGGCAGGGATAGGGTTATTGAGCCAATCTATATTCCATGACAGAATAAAATATTTGATTTCGATTGCACATATGGAGACTTGAGTAGGAGGTTCAAAGGATTCATGTGAGAGAAAAAGCGCTCTGTGATGGAGTAGATTCCATGGGCAATCGGGGGTAGTGAGTTCTTCCAAGATGTCTTTGTCACAAAGAAAAATGCAGGAATATAGGGGATCCATGGAGGTAACATGGGTGACTGTCATAGTGTGATTGTCTTCAAGTGGTGAAGATGTAGAGGAGATGTCACAAGTACGTTGTGATGAATTGCTTGACATAAACCAAATGTCTAGATACTTTGGGGGGTAAACTGTGGTAGGGGGTAAGATTTCCTGGGGCACATGAACCAGAGAATTGGGAGGATTTGGGGGAATATCCTCAGACAGTCTATCCATGAACCATGGAGGGGTGGGAAGTGACTCAGGTTTATGGGAGGTGATGTGAACAATATCTGGAGAAGGGATGGGGGGAGTCACTTGCATCACATGAGGGGAGGTGGTTGAATGATTTTGAATAAGGGTTACTTGACGATGCCTATATTCAATGATCAAAGGACACTGGTATGTGAAAGGTCTGGTGTACTGCCATTAGTGTCTGGTGAAACTAAGGTAGAGATGGGCAATGATGAGTGTAATGGCCATATTATGACTAGGTGACACAAGTGAGTTTGGTTCATAGCCCTTTAATACCTGTTGTGGGAGGTGCTATGGTAGTACTTGATGTTCTTGGTGGAGTGGTGAGTGATGTGGTTTCTCGAGGGAGTTGAATCAGATTGTGTAATTCAGGAAGAGAAGGACATATACTAGTGGGATGTCCCTCTCTTTTGTAGAGTGTGCAAGGAGGTTGAACTTGGGGAAGAAGGAGGTAGATGGATCTTTCTTCTTCCATCTACCCCCATCTGTAGCAGTGGTGTTGGTGATTGGGGGTGAGGGTGGCATGGATGGAGTTAGTATTGGAATCTGCATCAGGATTCCCTCTAATTGGGGAGGGTGGGATGGTTGAGGAACAATCACAGGTGGGTGTAGATACCATACTAGAATGGCAAGCACCATGTTGGGAAGGGTAATCATTGTGGCTACCTAAAAACATTGTACTCCCAGTGGGGGGTAGAAGAAGGGAATTTGAGTAATGGCTTGGGGGATTGTCTCCCAAATCAGGATTTTCCCCTGGGGAAGGGTGAAATAGAGGATAAGTGGTGTAGTAGGAGTCTTAGGTAATTCTCGAGGTAGAATTTTTTCAACTAGTGGGGTGTCAAGGTGAGGAGAGGCCTCAGTGGTATGGATGGTGTCTCCAATGTCAATTCCATTAGAAGATACAACACACACTTGTGTTGAGGGGTGTATGAGTAGTGATGCTCCATGGTATGCCCCCAACAAGGATGTGTCCTTGAAAATTCCGAGGCCCATATCCATGAGTGAATAATCATCAGAACTAGTGTGGACAAGAGGCATGATGTTATCGATGTTGGCAGAGTGGTTAGGATCGTAATGTGAAACTTGGTCGATGGTGATGATTTTCCTGTTGTGGGGGAACATCATCGTTCGAAACACAGAAGAGGCTACAACCTTTATACCGTACATGTAGCTATGTCCAAACAATATATTGTAATCAAGCGAGGCGTCGATAAGCTCAATGTCGATGAGGATGGTTTTTCCCCCGAGTTTGACAGGGACATTTTGAAAGAGCCCCTCAAGGGAGGATGGTTGACCATCATAAGCTCTCAAAGTGATGGCGGATGGTATTGGCTCAGGGGAGCCAAGTTTTTTCCATACAATTTTGGACATGATGCATGTGGATGCACCTTCATCAATGATACACCGATGAACTGTGATGTTCTGAATCTTGACTGGTATATGGAAAGCTACCAAAGTGGGGAGAAGAGGTTCCCAACTATCTAGATCAAATGTGATGAGTCTAGTATCAACTGGGTCGACTGCCCCCAAATAAGAAATTAAGTATTTTCATTTAGTGGGAAAGGTTTGGAGAACCTCCAATATAGACATGGTTGCACGGGAATGTGCCAAGTCATTGACCAAACTGTAATTTTGTGCTACCCTAGCCTGAGGGTTGTTGACATTCCATCGTAAAAAAATGTGAGGAATACGAATGGGGGGTTCAATGTTAGGGCATGGGATCATCAAGGGTTGTCCGACTGTAGTTGGAGCTGCTTCTGAAGTGGTGGGAGTAGATTCAGGGGGCACGCTGTATTGACGACCACGCATTTGTAGAAGAATGTCTTCTTCGTTAGTGAGGAGGATATTGCGATTTGTCGGATTTCTAGGGTTTTGATACTGTCCCATTTGTGGTGGGGCAGGATGTATCTCCTGTTGGGTATTCATCACACCTTGGTGTGGAAGAGGGTTTTGCAACACAAGTTGGGGGTGGTTTTTGCAAATACTGTTGTGGGGCCTGCTGAGGGGTAGACATTGTTGGAGGACGTGGTGCGTTCATGGAATCTTTTATCCATTTGAAGTCAGAAATTTACGGGAAAAGGTGAGTGTAATGGCCATTCTCACCACAAAGAGTGCAAGGGAAGTTTGTTTGGAGGTTGTTATTGTTGTTCCTCCCTTACAATTTTTTGTTATTGTCCCCTTGGGGGTTCTAGTTTCCCTAATTTTGGTTGGCACCAGCAGGTTGGTTTTGTTGGGGGTTATTTCCCCCTGGTCCTGGGTTATTATTGTTTTGGTTTCTTCCTTTCTTCTTGGCATTATTCCGCTGATGAAATGGATTTTCCATATTCAACTATTCAAAATTATGATATTGTTGAATGGGAGAGGGATGAACAAAGTTAACATTGGTGTGTGGTTTTACATGTGGAGGAGAAGCTGGCTGTGGAGGACCAGGAAATGGAAAATACATATTGAATTGTGGAAACAATCTGTAGGACGCATAGGAAGGCGAAGAGTTTTCATTAGTGCCCAGGTTATATGCAGAGGTAGAAGGGGAACCTGAACTTGGTTAAGAAGCCAGGCGCATGATGGGTGCCAGCAAGGGTCCACTCAATGGTGGAGGGAGAGAAACAAGATATGGTTGTTGACAAAGGGGAGGAGGGTAATAAGATGAACCTCCATATATCGATGGATATTGGGGTGTACTGTACATAGGTGGTGGTTGGATGTACAGGTTGTGGTGTGTTGTGGTACCAATAAATCCATTCGCCATGTGAGACATCCCTTGTTTGTCCTGGTCGAATAGTATTTGTCTCAGTGCATCAGGTATTACTGTGTATAAGTAACCCTATTGGGCATAAATGAGGTCATACTATTGAGCCTTGCTGATGGCTTCCTCTTCGGTTTGGGGGAAGGTGTATGCAACATCTTTGGAAAGTATAGAGATGAGTGATTTGAGAAACCAATAAAGACGTTGTTCTTTGGTGGTTTCTGCTTTACATAAACTATGTTGTCGATGCCATTTGTGAATGTGGTCGACAACGTGCATAGCGAAGGTTTGTTTGCATTCAGAGAGTAGTTCTAAACCAATGTCATGATGAACTAGTAGTTTAAAGAAGGCTAAGAATTCTTTGGCCAAGGATTCAAAAGTCACGTGGGACCCTGATTTTTCATCCACATACCATTTGGCTGATGGACTAGTGAGTTTTCGTTGAAATAACCTTAAGTGGACAAAGTCATCTATGATTCTATTTGAAGAGCACCATAAGTGGAAGGTCATGACATGGTTGGCGAGATCTCCCAATTTTCCTTCAAATTTTGGAATGTCTGAATGTAGTTTGGTAGGCATATTGGGCCATGTGGGGTCATGCAATATAGGGTTGTTCGTGAGTTTACTCAAATCAGGAATGTTGAGGGACGCAAAATATGGCATGGGGGGTGGCGGTGGAGGATTAGTTGTAGCTATGGTGTGAGAAGGTAGTGGACCTGACCCTTGAGGGGGGTTTGGTGGGGTTGTACTTCTCCCTTGAGAAGAAGTTTGTCCCCCACCTCCTTGTAAAGGAGAGCTAGTGTATGGTTGGCCTTGGGAATTGGTCCCAAGTAATATGGAACCAAGAAAATATGATCCCAGAATAGTGGCACTCACAAGGGTGTGAGATGGTTGAACCAGTGAGTTGGTAAGAATAGGAACTCCTCATAGAATAGGAGGGAGATTATGCAAGTGTCTGGAACGACGAGGATTTTGTGGGTCCCCTATGATGTCAGAATAGCAAAGTGAATGCGTGAAAATGGTGATGAAAGAAATAAATGAACAAGAGACTTGTATAATTTGGACGTTCACAATGTAACTCACAATTGCATGTAATCAAATGAGAATCATACATAAATCAACTGTAAATAAGCATACACGTGGGTAGGTGGATTTTTTCCATGTGGGAGAACAAAGAAAACAATTGCTCATGTCCTAAAAAGATGCATCGTCCTTCCTCTCAAATAGGATTGGACCTTCCAAGAGCACTCAATAGTGGGGTCTAAAGCCACCAGAAGAGGAACTAATGAAGGATGAAACAATCATTTATAATGAGGGGTAGAGGGTGCATATCTCGAAAGAGCTGGAGATATTTCCCAATAGTCACACAAAATATGATCAAGGTGTAATTGCAGCCCACAATTGCCACCTGGGTAGATGTCCTAAATTTGTCCACTAGGTACATTGGTCAAAGTGCGGCATTTAGATTTTCGGCCTCAGAAATGGGTCATGGGATTGATCCCTTCCAAGAGTTGGGTGACTCAAGGGGGGACAAATAGAACAACCGGACCTCAGCCTTCAAACCTTCACGGGTATCTCCCTACCTTATGGTGTTAGGAACACTTGACTTGGAGGATTTTTAAAGTTCCCTATTTGTCAACTTCTAATGTTTGAAAAATGTGAGAACTAGATAACGAGGGGTTATTTGGATGCCTACCCCCGAGATCCTACCTAAACTAAAAATTTCTTTTGTCACCTCTTGTGGAGGAAAACTTATTGTTTTTTTAGAAATTGTTTAGATGTGGTAGGTTGAGACTTTGGGGGTGTGAACCAATCTCATTGGAATTAAGTGGGCGTGGATAATTTCTTCAAGAAATAATGGGACATTTTGGAATCCCCAGTATGGTCGCCAATCTGTTGTGTCCGTTTCGTCACTTGGGTGAGAAAAAATAGGGCACTGACATGTCTAATTGGTCCTACTAGACAAGACAAAGGTTATTTCATGAGTTAAACAATCCAAGCACATGAAATAAACAAACAAATAAGATAAAAATAACTAAGGAAATAAAACTAGAATGCATAAGAAAATTTGAACCAAAAACAATCAACCAAATGACCAAGATTATGCCACCAATGGATAAATATATTAGTTGGAAAAACACCGTAGAGAAAGGAGGACTTATGGGTCCCCTCTTACTCCTTGGGAGGGCTCTTGAGTTCCCTAATGTAGATCTCTTCTTACAATGGTGAAAAAGAAAGCAAATGATGAAGAAATCAATGCCTATTCCCTCAAGAGGTGAGTGGAATGGCCTATTGGAATGTTGATAGAATGCTCCAAGGAGAAAAGAGGATTCTCAAGGGAGGATTGAGGTAGTATAACAATACCATGAAATTATTAAATTATTAGTGCACCCATGGCCTCCATTTATAGCATGTCTTCAAGGAAATATTCAACTAGTTCTTAGTTTCCCTTTAGGGCACCCTTTGGTCCTTGACCAGCCCCCCATTCAGATTCATCTAAGATCTGAGGGTCAAATCAAGTTGGGAGCTGATCCATAAGTGGTTGAGGGGCTGATAATAACCATAATTGTGTCATTCACAAGAGTGCATGAATTTTATCATACACAGTCACGCATTGTGCAACTTTCAGGCTTCTTTGGCCCATGCATTGTGTGCGTGCTTCCTTTAGTGAGTTAGCTCATGTCAATGTTTTCCCAGTTGTATAGTTTTTGGCTCTTGGAAATGCATTTTTGGTGCTTCAAGTGAACTAATGGTTGTTTGGCATTGTTGTATTTATGTAACCATTTGTGTGCAATGTTGCGGCCAAAATTTCAGTGATAACAAAGAGGTTGATGGTTTTGGGAAAAAGACCCTATTTTTGAGAATTGTATAGAATTATTTATGAGCAAATTTAATTATGAAGTTCTTTTTAGAACCAAAGACAAAATTTTGTTTTTCATCAAAGGAGTTTTGTGATTGGATTGAGTCGAAACTACTTCCAACTTTTATTTCAATAGTTGATGTTGTAACGAGGAAGAGTTTCTCAATCTATTGATAAGCTATCTTTTTCAATACTTTAACAGTTCTTTTGTTATAAATGATGAAAAGCAAATCGTTGTGTTAATATGTGATTGATGGTAGAGCTAAGGAAACTATTTTTCTTGCACTCATCTTATTGCATGTGTATTTTCTTTCAATAATTGTATCTCAGTCACTATTGAAATACCAACAAGTTAACGTATTATTACTAGACTTGTAATAAGTGTGAATATCATTGTCTTCACGCTAGAGAACGAGGGTTATCCCAGTCTCAACCTTTGTTAGTAGTTAATAATCCCTTCTATCAGTTGGTTTATATTGTTAACACATAAGATTGATCATGTAAAGGATGATTTATGGTTTTCAAAACCCACATTTAACCATCTCTCCAGGTATTATGCCGTACCATCAACTAACAACGCCCTCAGAGTGTGCAAGCTATATTTGAGTTGGTGCTGCGAACTAGTTAAGGATGAGGATTGGAGGTTAGGTAGCTTGCAGGCATCTGTGTGCAAATCTGAAATAACCAGCATCAACCTCATAGCCATCAGGTAATCCATGAGGTTTTTTTTTTGTTTGGAGGTTGGGAAGGGTTTGGCCACTTGATTTTCCTTTGGCATTGGGAATTGAGATAGACGCTACGAAATGCGCTACGAAATTTCTTGTAGCAATTGCTTTTATAGATTTGATCATAAATACAAAAATGTGATGTGGGTTTCTCTAAAATTATTTGTGGATGAAGATGATATCCTTGTTGACTTCCTGACCAAATTTCAGCTTGACCCAGTTTGGAATTTGAGAGAAAGAATTAAAACATTGGTGCACTATGAAATGTGCTGCAAATTCTCTGTTTTGTATAGTTGTTGGATATTCGTCTTATTGGGAGGTTGCCACCTGTCAAGGAGGGTTCAAATGACTTCTCATGGATCAGTTAGATGTCAAGGGACATCTACACCTAATTTTTACCTCCATTAAATACCTCATGCAGTGATTTGGAAACAATTTATTAATGACTTCCAACAATTTCCTGAAAATTAGTAGTTTGTTGGATTTTTGTCTCTTTGACTATTGCCACCTAGCTCCAAGGCCTAGAATCCAATGAAACATATGGGATTTGACCTCATAAGGATATTTTTATGCTATTTTCTATTTAAGAGAGGAGGGAGATCTTGGATAAGGGTTGGATTCATGAGCGAAGAGAGGCTAGAGAGAGTAGGTGATCCAGGAGGCTCCCCAGGTTCAAAAAATGCTCAAAAATCAAAGTTCTTAGAATTGGATGAAACCAATTCCATTGCGATTGGATCATTGCACTGATTCCGACAATATATTTACTTTCTCAAACGGACGTTGTATGTGAGAGTTATCATACTTTGACTATTTTCTCAAACAACTAAAAAGTCAAAGGACTGGCAAAAAGTCAATGTTGACGTCAGCATGACATCACCAATGACACCTCATGATGTAGACTTGGACCAATGGTAGTGTGGCAAGTGGCAGTAGTTTCCTGGGCAGATGTGGATGGCAGATCCAATCAGAGTTGGACACGTGGCAAAGTTCGGGCAAATGAGATGGTGCCACGTGGCCTAGGCATGGGCAACCACGTGGCACCCAGTCAACAATTCATATGGCAAGTTCAAAAATTTTTGGGGGTCCATGGGTTTTGAACCCACGGCCACCCACCAAGCCCAAGCGCTTTCACAAATGGTCCAACACCAACGCACCCACATTGTTACTTATTAAATATAACACATTTAGTTTTATATAAAGTGCAGTTATATGTATGGCACAAAAGGGAGGGGGTTGGGGCCCATGGTCGCTTGCAACCCGCCATATATCCAGGAGTCTATCCACCTCAAGGTGCGCAAAATTTGGCAGTGGACCAACGATCCCATGGAATGCGCCCAGAACCAGGGGCTTATCCCTATATCTTTGCATGCGGATTTGTTGGTTAGGCCGAGGCCACATGAGATGCGCCCCAAAACTAGGAGCTAGCACAAAGAATGGGCCAACGCTTGGCCAAATATAGTACATATGACCCTGTTTTGAGGGCGCGTGCCCAACCCTAGGGGGCTACACTATATATTTAACAAAAAGTGGGTTTTTTTAAGCCTGTTATGTATTTTTTTAATTAATTGGCCTGATATTATGACCAAAAAGTGGTTTTTTGGGCATAGCTTGGCCATTTGGAGGGGGGATTTGATCCTAGAAAGAGGCCAGATCTTGAGGGAAGTTGGGATTCCTCATATAATCCTTGAAAAATATAAGAACTAGGCTTTTTGAATCTTGTAGGAGACTTTTTTGAGGTAGGGTTTTGAAGGAGCAGTTTGTAAATTTTGGCCTTTTCTCATGTTTTGAGAGGTGTTTTTCTCATGTTGTTGAGAGGATTTTGATGGTGCATGCATGAATCTGAGAAAGGAGGTCTTTCACAGTAGACATGAAGCATGTAATGTAACAATAAAGAGCATTTTAAGATAACTTTGAGCATTTTAAAGAGCAATAAAGAGGTCCTCCACTTGGAAGCGGGCCCGGAGACGTAGCCAATGATTAGTGAACTCCGTTATCAACCTCTTGTCTCTATTTCTCTTTCTGTTTTTATGTTCTATTCTCTTCATTTGTAGCATGAATATTAATGGCTGATCTCTTTATACATTAATAAGCATCAAGTAAAAGTCACATTTGATATTCCGCAAACAAGATAACAAGTTTATGTATTTCGCATTCTTAACGATCCGATGCAAAAAGTACATTAAACTAACTTGCAATTTATCAGTAATGCCTTCGTATTTTGGATCAATTTTATGGTATCAGAGCATTTGGTTTTGAAGTTTTGATAGGAATTGCAAGCATTGGATGCTCACTGAAGCAAAACTCAAGTGAGGAGAAGGCCAACTTGAGGCTCTTGACATAGAGATTCAAAGGAGACGACACAAGCAAGAGATGTCTTTGCCAAGAAAATTGGGTCCCTACAAAACTGAAGATGATTTCTTCGAGGCATTTAAATTGATGCAAGCCATGGTAAAGGAGATTTATCATGAAAGAGGGCAATGAAGAAGGTGAATCTTCGGTAAGAGTAGAAGGAGGAGTTGGAGGTGGTGGACCTTCGGAACCTTCTTCTCCTTCATCCTCATCATCTAATAATGAAGCAAGTGTACATTCCTCCAAGGATAAGCAAAAAACTCATCATTCTTATGATATGTCGTTATTAAAGTTAGATGTAAAGTTTCAATTACCCACTTATGATGGTGAATTAGATGCAGAAAAGATAGATAATTGGGTGAGACAATTAGAAGTCTATTGCAGGATACAAAATATTGTTGATGATGAAACTAAGATCCAACTAGCAAGT
>ML808361.1:290867-305059 GCA_009831015.1 Picea engelmannii | reverse complement strand
ATTGCAGATTTGAGGATCAAAGGCTGTCAATGATTTATGGATCCCTAACCAGCAAAGGATCTATTGTAATTTTTCCCATCAGTCATTGTTTTATTCAAGTATTTGTTGATTTATTAAACTAAGAGTATCTTTGTTTAGTGAAAATTATATCTTATGTTTTCCTTATTAATTCTTCCATCTATCAACATATAATATTGTTTTTCTGTTGAGCATATTTACTGCCTTCGATGAGTAGAATGTTTATGACACCATTGCCCATTGGTGTAGCCTACTGATATGTAGTTTTCTACCCTCCCTTTCTTTCTCCATCTTGTTGATCCACCTATTCAAACCAAAACTTATCTTTTACCTATTGATGGGTACTGAGCTTGCACTTTAGAAGTCAAAGTGTAACTTTAAGTGCTAACATATACCATCACACCTTACTTTATCAGACTCATCTAATAAAAGAAAAGACAAAAGAGAATGTTTAATCTGAAGGAGGAAATTTCACATAAATATATCCTATCAATCACTAAGTAAAGCCCATCGATCAATTAGCTAGATCAAAAGATATGGAGAACCATTCCACCCATCAAACATTGCAGAGTCTAATTGGGCCTCTAATACGGGTTTGGTTCCTATTGTTGAGTTAAAGGGATATCATACCCCTCAACACTACCTTCTCTCCTTTTTTAATTATAAGTGATCCTTTGGTGAGCTTCCACAAATTGTTTGTAAATGTAATTGTACAACCTTCACTTTCCAACTACCTATTAAAATTAAATTTCTTCTCAAATCAAGAACATGCTTCACCTCTTTCAACAACCATGTCCAAAATCACCTTGAACATAGTCTTGAAACTATTTCCTATGGGGTGTGGCATGAAACAAATCCCCTGAGTTTACCAATCAGGAATCATTAATATTATCTAATGAAAGGATTAAATCATCTTGCAACACATCACCTACTACATTTTCCTCCTGATCATTCTCATGTTTTCCATCTCCTTGTTTTCCTTTTCAAGACCAACAATATTTCTTGAGGTGTCCTTTCTTCCTGTAATGCCAACACTGTAGCTTCCTTTTGGATTTGGATATTCCATTATTATACTTCACATGATTCCTTGGGAAATTTTCTCTCTCCCTTTATTTTCTCCTATTCTCCATAGTCAAATAAAAAATCTTTTGCAATTTTGAAATCCAACTTATTGTTGTTTCACCTATAGTAAAAAACATACCATGTGGTGTTCCTCTTGCTATCTATATCACCTGCCATATGTGAATCAACATATCCCTGTAAAAAAATGTTTGAACCTCCAAAACATAACTCACTTAATTTTCCTAAAGAATTTATTATCAAATTTATTGTCTTCCAATGCTCTTTACCTGGGTTGTTCATATACACTATCACAACTCCCATTGCATGTGCAATATACAACCTTGTGCCCACTATCACATATATCAAATGACCAATTTTTGATGAGTATGGAACCTTAGAAATGTAGTCTATATACTCTTATGTCTTGGGACACATCTCCTTATTCAGTTTGAAATGAATGGCAAAAGGTGTACTAACTCATTTTTCATATTGCATTTTATATCTTTCCAACACCTTCTCTATGTACTCACCCTAAGACAATGTTAATTTACGATTTTTCCTATCTCTTTTTATTCTCATACCAAGTATTTTATTTGAATCACCCAAATCCTTTATCGCAAATGAATTAACTAATTTTATTTTAAGATACTACATGTTAGACCCTGTAACAAGAATGCCATCTACATACAATAAAAAGATAATATAGTTTCCATTATTTAGTCTCTTAAAATAAACAAATTGGTTAGAATGACATCAACTATAACTTTGTTCTAGCATAAACCTGTCAAATTTCAAATACCACTTCCTTGGAGCTTGCTTTAGGAAATACAATATTTTTTTCAACATGCATGCTAATTTCTCCTTCCCTTTGACCTCACATCCCTATGGCCACTACATATAAATATCTTCCTCCAAATCCTCAGGGAGAAACGATGCATTTACATATAACTGTTCAAGATGTAAATATTATATTTCCATTAGACTTAAAATGGTTCTAATTGAATTCATTTTAACAACAGGATAAAATATTTCATCAAAATCTATACCTTTCTTTTGTGCAAACCCCTTAAAAACAAGTATGGTCTTGTACCTATTGTTTCCTCCAACTTCTTCCTTCAACTTGTATAAACATTTATTTTTCAATGCTCTTTTACTTATAGAAGACAAAAACAAGTTCCAAGTCTAGTTATGTACCAAGAAGTCCATGTTCTCTTTCATGCCTTGCTCCCATGCTTTCTAGGTTTCTACCTGCATTATTTCTTCATATCTTTTTGGTTCACCAGAATCAATCAACAATAAATAATACAGTGAAGGAGAGTATCGTTCAGGGGGTCTACTTATCATATTAGATATTTTAACAACACTTGTAGGATTTTGAGGTACCTATTGTTGTTGTTATTGTTTTTGAACATTTCGATTTTCTGGCACCTCTGGAATTTCATTTTCTATGATTTCATCAAGAACTATGTATTTTTTGTTTGCATTTTCTTGTTTCTTTCCCTATAATTGATCTTTGTACATGAATTTATCATTGAATACCACATCTCTAATCCTAATTGTTGGCGTTGGAAGTCACTCCTGGATTGCAGCCGGAGCAGAGCCCGACGCCCATTAGTTTATGTCACGATTTGTTTATAAAGGGGGGGTGATCAAATGGAAGTAAACTCATAACATTATCAGTTACTCAGAAAACTAGGTTGGAACAACAAAGACATGCGAGGTCTTGATTTAAATTAAGCCAGTAAATTTGCATAGTGGTGAGTAAGTGAAAGAAAAGAAAGGAGAAAAGTCTCTAATATGAGATCCTCTCATACCAAAGAAACTTCAAGGTAAACCTCAAACGTTGCAGAACTAATACAATCAAACATACATCATATAGTTACAACAACATCCAACTGGATCATCCATACCCGAGCTCTTAAGATTTAGAGAAAAAATGAAAGGAGGAGGTTGGCTGCCATTAAACAAGAAATTTCAAAACATCATTGTATAACCAAAGAACTAGAGGCTTTGTTAAAGCTTTACCGTCGGGATCTTAGCTCTACCATCGATCCTTTACAAAAAAGGAAAAATTTCCTACATATACCCAAGACAATAATAGTGGAAAAACCAAGACTTATCATTAAAAACATTGCGTCTGCATGTTTACTAGCAGACTGCACCTGCAACCTCTGTACGGTCGTGCGCTCGTGTCAGACGCAACTAGGCTTCTGGAAATTCTGCAAAATAATTGACCTGTCTCAGGTCCCTTTTTGGAATTTCCATTTATGGAGGAGATGATGTCTAACCACCACCAACCACTTCAATAACTTCTTCCTTGGGATTGGGAACGAACCGACCAACTTTGCACTCTTGGGACGTGGAGGCCCTCTCACGCTACCACCTGGATCTGCTGAACGACCTAATGGATAAGGTGTGGAGGACAATGTGAATACTAGGGAACATGATTGGAAGTGGTGGATGAGCGGTGATCAGGCAGGGATGAGGGGAAGCGGCGAATGAGGAGGTGACGGGACATGATTGGTTGAGGGAGGACGCGCTGCTTATGACGGAGCGATGCGGAAAGGAGAGGGACAGATGTCGGAAGGCAAGAGGTTGAAACAAGAATAAGGTGGGCCAAGATGGCACTGAGTGGAGGTGAGATATGGAGTGGAAGGCAGGTGGTGGAAGATGAAAGGTGGAGGCAACCGTGAGGAGATTATAGGGGGACCTGCTTTAAGCTGCTAATTCCAGATCCCCCCCTTATTAAAGGTAGATAAGAAAAGGGGGTTCAGAATCCAATCTTGATCGTAGATCCGGGTTCCTAGATCCAGGACGTTGAGAGATGCACGCTCAATTCTGGACCCCCCCCTCCGCTTTAAAGGTAGAATGGTGGGGGGGATCCGAAATCCAAATTTGACCGTAGATCTGGGTGCGTAGATTCTAGCCGCCCAGATTAGCCTACTGCTTAGAGAAACATGCGTTTGCACCCCAAAATTAGGGTAAGTGGGTTTTTATCCCACTTCTTGCCATCTTTTTTCCAAAAGGGGTCACCTATCAGGAAAAATACTCCCCTACATGCTTAGGTGCTAACATTAGGCTCCATGGGGGATAATGTCATCCCTGTGATGCTCTAAGAACTCATTCTACAGTTCTAGTGCCTTGCTGTTGGGATATGGAGTCATTTATTAAGCCGAAGATACATGGAAACAATATTTACAAAAACAAAGGAGTTGTTTATGGCTTAGAAAAAACATTTCTTCAGGAAATGCCCATTTATTGGGCCATTAAAAACTTCTTCACCCTCTAAATCCTACAACCTATAAGTGTTATTCGAGAATACTTCAAAGATTTTGAAGGGACCAATCCAGAGGGCATAAAACTTGCTGTGTTTGCCTCTATCCTGCCTGGGTGCATCCCACTTAAGCACCAAATTTCCCATATCGAATTCCTTCATCCTGACCTTCTTGTCAAAGGCCTGCTTGATCTTCTACTGATGATTGTATGCTCTGTCCATTACCTGCTCCCTAATCTGCTGCACTTCCACCACTTGATGAATTCTTCTGACCATATGGTCTGGCTCTCCTTCATGATCTTGAAAGAATTTCGCTACCGGTAAAGTGAGCTGAGTGGGAAAAACAACCTCTATCCCATAAACAAGCTGAAAAGGTGAGGTGCCCAGGGAATTCTTCGTTGTCACTCGATCAGCCCATAGAGAGAATTTGAGCTTTGAATCCCAAGTCCTCTTATTGTCTTCCAATAATCTTTTAATGAGCTTGATTAGGCTTTTATTGGAAGATTCTGCCAGTCCATTTCCTTAAGGATAATAGGGAGTGGAGTGAATTAGTGAAATATTGAACTGCTCACAGAGCTTAACCAGAGGCTCAAACTTGAAAGAAGCAACATTATCAGTGACAATTCTGCTAGGACAACCAAATCTGGCTATGATATCCTCTAGGAAGCTGATAATTACTTTGTGCGAAGCACTCCTGGTGGGGACAACTTCTATCCACTTGGTGAAATAGTCTGTTGCAGTTAGGATCCATCTATGTTGGCCACTTGAAGGAGGATGAATTTCCCCAATGAAGTCCAACCCCCACTGTTGAAAGGGTGTTGAAGCTACTACAGGCTTTAGTGGTAGAGATTTGAGTTGCTTCTTTCCTGAGAATCTTTGGCATTTGATGCAGGCTCTGACTTCTCTAAAGACATCGGTGAATAAGGTGGGCCAGTAGTACCCAGCCCTGAGAATTTTGTGGGCTGTGGTCTTCCAAAAATGATGACCTCCACAAAGGGCACTATGGAAATCAAACATAACTTTCTGGGCTTCCTGTGGGTTCAGACACCTCAGAAACACCCCTAGAGGATCTCTCCAGTACAAGGCTTGGTCAATAAGGCAATATCTGACCGCTTTGAGCTTTAAAGCTCTTGCCTTGCTTTTTCCCATTCCATCGAGAGGCTTCAACTCTTGCAGAAAGTACAAAATGTCTCTGTACCAAGTGCATTCTACAAGTGATAAGCCATCCTGAGAGATTTTGTTGGGCAACTCAGATTGCTAATTTCCTAAGCAAGCATTGATGAAGCTAACCCCCAAGGCCCTGCAATTGGATTCAGCCACCAACTTGGCTAAACCCTGCCCTTTTACCAGCTTGGTGGGATTTATCTCTAGGTCAAACTCCATCATCTTGGCAATCCATTTACCTCTTCTCCCATCTATGTCAGGATGTATAAGGATGTCCTTCACAGAGGCTGAAGGAACATATGCAGTCACTTTTGAGTGCAAGACATAGACTCTAAAATATTTGAGAGATTTCACCAAGGCATAGGCCTGCTTCTCCATGATATCATACCTGATCTCTACATCTCTTAATGCCTTACTAAAGAATGAAATGGGTTTCTCTCATCCTTCCTCATTTTTCTGCAATAAGACCACTGCTACTGTATCAAAAGAAGCAAAAGAAAAAATTAGGAAATCCTTGGAATAATCAAGACTGATCAGCACAGGTGCCTCAGTCAATGCCTTCTTTATTTGGAAAAAATATTACTTGGGTTCAGCAGTCCATTTCACTTCATTTTCCTTTTTGAACATGGTTGTGATGTGTTTTACCAATTCATCAAAATTTGAGACGAACCGCCTCAGAAATTTAATCTTCCCTAAAAAAGCCTGGACTTCCTTTCTTGACCTGGGAAGTGTCAGGGTTTGAATTGCCTCTACCCTGCTGGAATCAATTCTCACTCCCTCTGTTGATACTATATGGCCTAACAGTTTCCCCTCCTTCATAGCAAACAAAGATTTCTTGGGATTTGAGGAAAGGCCAAACCTTCGACACTTCAAGAAAACTTTCCTCAAGTGATAATGGTGCTCTTTATCAGACTTGGAGAAGACTGTGATGTCATCTAGATAGATCACCACAAACTGATTTTTCTCCCCGATGAAGGCTATATCCATGGCTCACTGAAATGTTGCTCCTACATTCATTAATCCAAAAGGCATTTTGGCATACATGAATGTGCCCCAAGGAGTGGTGAAGTTTGTTTTTTCTCTGTCCTCAAGCATGACTGATATCTGATTATAGCCATAAAACCATCAATCATGGATATACTAGGTGCACCAGCTACCCTCTGCAATATGTGTTCCATGTTGGGCAAGGGATAGTTCTCTTTCTTTGAGCTCCTGTTCAAGTTCCTGAAATCAACACAGAGCCTGATTTCTCCACTTGTCTTCCTCACGGGAACCAAATTGGCCACCCACTCAGAATATCTCAAGGGGACAATGATTTGGGCATCTAACAACTTCTTCACTTCTCTCTCCATGAAAAGCAACAACATGGGATTTATCTGCCTTAACTTCTGCCTAAATGGCTTAGCCTCTTCCTTCAGTGGGATCTTGTGTTCAATGATCGATGTGTTGTATGTCTTGAGGTCTTCATAGGTCCATGAAAACACATCAACAAATTCTTTTAATAACTCAGTATACTCGGCCCTGTATTATTGGGTCAGTCTGCTTGACAACTTGACAAACTTAGGCTCCTCCTGTGTGCTAATGTTGCACTCAGCTATATCAACATCTCCTCTTGAAATCCTACCCTTTACTGCCACATCATTCCCATCGAACAATATTTCTAAAGGGAATAGTCCCTTCAGAGTGTGATTGTTGGGCAACTAAAAAATATGGTGATTAACAATTTTATTTAGAAATACCTCAGGGTGAGGGTCACCTTTGGGATCAGGGTCTTGATCAATGTGCAATGCAGAAAATTCATCGACAGACTGAAGAAATTTTTCGATTTCAAGATCGTCTTCAAATACCTTCCAATGTTTGATGTTGTCCGGTACAGATGGCCTATATCTGATCTCAACCTCATATTTGACCTTTGGCGGTAGAGGGATCCTGAATAGACTAGTTGAGATAGCTAAGGAATCGGCCAAAGTATTTTCCTCTCTAGGAATAAAAGAAATGTTGAAAGCCGAGAAGAAATTATCAATCAGGTCCCACACCTCATTTCTGTAACTTCTAAGCTGAGGATGCTTAGCCTGATAAGCATTTATGACTTGTTGGATTATCAACGTAACATCTCCGAACACTGTTATCTCCTTAATTCCCATTTCTTTTGCAACCCTCATGCCCAGAACAAGAGCTTCATATTCTGCCACATTGTTGGTAGTTTCAAATTCCAACTTGTATGACAGGGATATGGTTTCCTGACAAGGTGACACAAAAACCACTCCAGCGCCAGTGCCTATGCTAGAAGAAGCTCCGTCGAAGAACATCTTCCAAATAGAGGTGGTTGGAGGAGGTATCTCATGGTTAAAAATGGGCTGCTTTCTGATCTGTAAAGGAGCTTCAAGAGTCTTAGTGATCTGCAATACACTAGACCCCAAATCAGTGTCAAGTGCAAAGATGGGATGATTGGTGGGGTTTGCTTCATCACAAACAATATAGTCCAACTGAGCTTCTCTGTACAACCTCTTGTGTTCCCCTCCGAAGACTGGGATGGTGGCATATGTGAGATCTATTAGCGATAAAAAATGCACTGGTATTTTGATGAGTATTTCCATCACTCTTCAAATGATTTATCATTTTCTTCAGTTTCTTTCCAGTATCTTAACCTCCATAGTGTTCGTCAAGATCCTGTTTGATTACTTTGCTAAAAAATCCTTTGTTTTTATGCTTCTGGACCTGCAATACAAGATACAAATAACAAAATGTCATTCCATTACTTTTATGTCTTTTATACTTTGATAAAATCCGTATTTTTATTCCAAAAAATTCCCCAAAAATCAATAGTGGTGTGTGCCTAGGTGAGCCTAGTCTATCTTAAATCAAGCCATGCAATACATCAATCCTAGCACACCAAGCAATGAGTCAAGCCAAATCTTGAGTCCAAATTTTAAGTGCATTCAACACATAAACCATACAAAGCCCAGCTCTAACACCAATTCCCAAGCGCAAGTGCCAAATTCCGAGTCCATATGTCACCAAAGTCATGCAACATACAAACTAAATCCAAGCCATGTTTCAAGTCATGAGTCAAGCTATGAATTGATACATAAGTCGACACATAACCCATAGATCAGCCACGAATCAAGCTGTATGTCGATACACCAAGCGTATCATTAAGTCCATTCTCATTCTGTATTGATGCACTGTCAAAGTTTCTCTGTTGCTCTGGATCAGACATATCTCCTTGGGATTTTATTTAGCCAGAATGTTAGATCAAACACTCTATGCAGGATCATTGCTACTCTGCATAATTTTCTTCTCAAAGATAATGACAGAGCTTTCACCAGCGCAAAAGGCGAAATTATAACCAGTTAGCTGATGAAAAGAAGAGCTTTCACTAGCTAACTAGCAGATCGTAAGGCGAATTAGCTGGTGAAACTACAAAAAGAAAATTTTGGAAAGTTAAGCTGGAGAAAAGCAATTTTGGAGTGATTAAAAGGGTATGGGAGCATCGAAGGATTAATCACCAAATCATGAAATATTCAGCTTCAAAGATTCGTGGAGATATAGGATGTGAATGCTTAAATGGACAACTAAAACCTTGTTCACAACTGGTGAAAGATTTCAGCTACTGAAGACATGTGTCATCACATCTAAGACACATCAGAAGCACATCGAATAATATTTGACTGCCAATGTTATCTCCTGAAATAATTCATTTTGAAAAATGAAAAATGATGCCTAATATTTCGGGGGACTTTTGACTACCTTCTAGAGCTCTAAATGAAGATTTTAAAGAACCATTGGAAATATTAGGATGTCTAGTTGTCAATCGACTATTCAAACGTGTAAAACAGACTCTCCACGGCTGAGAAATTTGATTTGTTCCAAGCCAATTTTCATTTAAAAAAACCTGGGTTTTCACCAGCTTATTGGTTTTGAAATCCGCTAGTTAGCTGTTGAAAGATTTCCTTTTCACCAGCTAAAGGGGTGGATTCAGGGAAAATTAGCTGGTGAAACCTGTTACATGACAGCAAGGTCATATTTTTGCACAAATTTGACTTTTTCTCAACCAAATCTTTCGAGGTTGGTTTCTAAAGATGCATAATAATTAAATACATCAGATTTAAGGTTTTATCTTGATGTATTTAATGTTTAATAAGGTGGAAAAGTCAAAATGGTGACCTAGTTCATGAGCAAAAACCTATTTTTTTTGCCAAAGGTGGCAAATTCAAATTTCTTATGAAGATTCATCAGCCTTGGAAGGTTTTCTACATTTGTCAAAGAGTTTGGAGGATATGAAGGCTATCAAGATAGAGTTTGACTCCTTAGATAGGATCTTTTCCTGTTTTGTTTTGACTTTCCATTTTTAGTATTCTAGATCCATTTTTATAGGATCTCATCCTACACTTGTTGTATCTATTTTGATTTGACTATTTTTAGCAAATCTGATCCATCTTTCAAGGATCTAGATTTCATCTTGTAAGGCTATAAAGCCAAATACATTTGGAGCACCATGGGGTCAATCTTGGATACATTTTGCAATTGTAATAGACTATCATAGATATGTAATACAGATCACAGTCTTCTTTCTCTTTTAATATCAGATTGTCATTTCTTACTTCTTCTATGCTTTTATTCAAGTTATCTTAACTGCAATATGAATGTCATCTCATTAGTCAGTTCATAGCTTGATTTAATAGTAATCTTCACTTTGATTCAAGTTTGTTTTAGTTTCCAATGACTGTCATCTCATTGGTCAACTCATAAGACTGATTTAATAGTGATACCTACACTATCTTATCTGACCCATCACATGTGTGATCTGGTTAGTAAGTATAGTATTCTTCATCCATTGTTATGTTATTCATCTAATCATTGATTCTTGAAAGCACTGTCTCATCCGATTATATATTCTTTGACTGTCTTGATATGATCTAGTAGGTCAGTTATTCTATTTTATCCCAACATAATCATAAACCTATTCATATTTTAAGTTACCAAGAATATTTGGCCTACAAACCCAAAGAGTTTCTTGGAGTGATAACAAGATCCATCTGTAATGTTCCTCCAAGTCTTTTAATCTAAGATCTTGACAACAACATGCCAAACTTGGGGGGAACATCAACTACCACAATGTCCATGACCACACTCTTCATTGGCAGTATAAATAAAGAGACCACCAAGTATTTGATGACTCCAAGACATTGCACCCTCCTTGAATCAAAAGAGTACAAATCATGATAAGCCTTTGTCACTTCCAGTCCCAATTCTTCCATGACTATTTTGGGCATAAGGTTGTGGGAAGCTCCTGAATCCATGAGGCAATTATGCAGCACCTTATCATGTACGTTCAGGGATGTGTAGAAGGGAGGGGATGAATCATCTTTGTCTTCTACCATGGGGCCTAGGATGACTGCTGGCTTTTCATCTTGAAGATTTACTGAGTCTGTGGAAGGCTGGGGGAACTCGGATTGTAGCAGCTTGGAGAGGGACCTTTTGAAATCTTCATTTTTAACTAGCTCTGAGAGGGGTACGGGAATTCTAATATTTTGAATTTCATGCTCAAAACTAAAGGAGGAAAGAGGCTTAGGAGCTTCCCTTACCTTAGATATAGGTTCTTTGGTTGCTAGCGAGTTATTCTGAGTTTTCTTTTCTTTAGTAGTGATTGTTGCAGGTTTAGTAGGCCTTTCTGCTATGAGGGGCTGATCCTGGCTATCAAAATTCCCTTCTTTCTTCTTTGACCTGAGATTGTATTTGTTAGGAGTGTTGTTGGCCTTTTCCCCTTTACCCAACTCATTGAATTGACTGTTCATAAGGGATTCTTCATATATAGATTGAATCAAATGGGGAAAAGGGAAAGTGTATTCAATACAGTGAATTTCAGGGTCGAGCTCATCAATCTCCTCTCCTTCCTCATGAGAAACTAGGTTATTTTGGAGAGGGATTTGGATCCTTTGGTCATCTCTGTCTTTTCTCCTTTGTTGTCTTGGCAATGCCTATGGCATATTATTGTTGGGCCTCCTGAAGCCTCTGTTATCAGTATTTTGTGGATTTTTGTACATGGGCTTCCCTTCCAACTCCCTCCTTTCCATTCTAGCTTAAAGAGATTTTAGCATTTTAGTTACCTCGTCCGTCTGAAGGGAAAGGGGAGAGGAATTGGATGGGGAGGCTTCAGGTTTCTTCCTGGATATGTATCTATCGGCCTTATTCCTGTGCCAATCAACAACCAATATGTTAGACTCTACTTCCATGGCTGTATCCTGCATGTGAGCCAGAGTAGTGGCTCTCCTTTCCCTCAACAGAAGGTAGAAGTTGGGATCAAAAGTGCTAGCATAAGTGATCTTAGAAGAGGATTCTAAGGGCTTTATTTTAGCAGGGATCTTATTGTACATTTTATTGAATGTCTTGGAGAAGTCAGAGACAAAATTTCCTTCCTTTCTCTTCAAAGACCCAAACTCTGTCATGTAATACATGAAGTCTTTTTTGTCTCCCCACTGTCTCAAAAATGCATTATCCAGAGCCTCAATCCCATCAATAGATCCAAGGGGCAGGGCCCTAAACCACTCTCTAGCCTCGCCTTCAAGGCTATGGGCGAAAATCCTCATCCATATGTCTGCATGCATGATAACATGATCATCTGTAAAACTGTAAAAGGCTTCAAGGTGTTCTTCTGCAGCTATGTCCCCTTCGCCTATAAACTTGTGCAGTTGCTTAAGGTAGCCATCTGCTGGAAGGGCATTGAAAGGATGAGGTAACACAAGGGGAGCATACCTAGCATCTATTATAGCCTCCATTCTGGCCATGGGGGGATTTTCTCCCACCATAGGAATATTAGGTGGAGGAGAAGGAGATCGAACAGGGAATACTGGGAATTCACTACCAGATGGAAGGGGAAACAATGGGGGATTCAGAGAGAAGGCTAAGGGGCTTGAGTTAGCAAACGCTTCTCTCTGTGCAATAGTAGCAACAGTAACAAGAAGAGGAGTGGTAAAGCTGGGAGTGGGGAAATATTCTATGGTCCTGGTTCTAAGCCAAGGTACATCTTCAAGGGAGAGGGGAGTGACAAGGATTTCTCCCTCCAATCCTAGACCGGGAGGGGAAAACTCAATAGGAACACTCCCAAAATTTAGGAAACGGGAAACTTCAGAAAAAGGTCTGCTAGGAAACCAAGAAGAAGAAAATGGAGTTTCTACAGAAGGAGATGGAAAATTACCTGGCTCTACGGTGGAAGTTTCTTCTTGAGAGGCCTTCCCTTTTCTAATAATCACCTCTAGATTAGCTTCAAGCATAGCTAGAGGAAGTTGTGGATGGGACCGCATGTGTCTACCTCTGGAAGCCACAACTAAAACAACAGGTTCGCCACAGTGGAGTCGTCACAATGGAGTCGCTAGGTGCACAGTAGCAATCTCATAGGGCTCTAATGCCTGATGCACCTTCAGAATCAGAGGCTCATTGTCGTTAAATCCCAGGGAAAATTTTCAACTTCGTCCCCGATAACGGTGCCAAAAAATGTTGGCGTTGGAAGTCACTCCTGGATTGCAGCAGGAGCAGAGCCCGATGCCCATCAGTTTATGTCACAATTTGTTTATAAAGGGGGGGTGATCAAATGGAACTAAACTCAGAACAATATCACTTACTCAGAAAACTGGGTTGGAACAACAAAGACATGTGAGATCTTGATTTAACTTAAGCCAGTAAATTTGCATAGTGGTGAGTGAGTGAAAGAAAAGAAAGGGGAAAAGTCTCTGATATGAGATCCTCTCAAACTAGAGAAACTTCAAGGTAAACCTCAAACGTTGCAGAACTAATACAATCAAACATACATCATATAATTACAGCAACACCTGACTGGATCATCCATACCCAGGCTCTTAAGATTTAGAGGAAAAAGGAAAGGAGGAGGTTGGCCACCATTAAACAAGAAATCTCAAAACATCATTGTATAAACAAAGAACCAGAGGCTTTGTTAAAGCTTTACCATCGAGAGATTAGCTCTACCATCGATCCTTTACAAAAAAGGCAAAATTGCCTACATATACCCAAGACAATAACAATGGAAAAACCAAGACTTATCATTAAAAACATTACGTCTGCATGTTTACTAGAAGACTACACCTGCAGTCTCTGGACGGTCGTGCGCTCGTGTCAGACACAACCAGGCTCCTAGAAATTCTGTAAAAGAATTGACCTGTCTCAAGTCCCTTTCTGGACTTTCCATTTATGGTGGAGACGATGTATAACCACCACCAACCACCTCAATAACTGCTTCCTTGGGATTGGGAATGGCCCGACAAACTTTTCACTCTTGGGACATGGAGGCCCTCTTGTGCTACCACCTGGATCAACTGAACAACCTAATGGACAAGGCGTGGAGGCTGATGCGAAGACCGGGGCACATGATTGGAAGTGGTGGATGAGTGGTGATCAGGCAGGGATGAGGGGAAGCAACAAATGAGGAGGTGACGAGACATGATTGGTCGAGGGAGGATGCATTGCTTATGACGGAGCGATGCAGAAAGGAGAGGGACATATGTCGGAAGGAAAGAGGTCAAAACAAGAATAAGGTGGGATAGGATGGCGCTGAGTGGAGGTGAGATATGGAGTGGAAGGAAGGTGGTGGAATATGAAAGGTGGAGGCAACCGTGAGGAGATGATAGGGGGACCCGCTTTAAGCCACCAATTCCGGACC